>JAQGAI010002973.1:0-11418 GCA_034696905.1 Lepidocyrtus violaceus
GTCAAGTGCATCCCGATGATGATGATGAGGAGGATGATTGCTACGCTTGCTTTACGCAGTTAATGGCTCATTCGTCCATTTTTTTTTTCAAAAAAATAGCTTCCATTTAGATATATCTTTTTCACCCTCCCGCACCTCATTTACATATCTATCTCCCTCTACATATTGCATCATGATGTTCGGGGAAAAAATACCCCCTTCATGAAAGCTTACACAGAAGTCTGCATGGATGGAGGAAAAAAATTGTGATTAGACCATGACAGTGATACACATAACCAGAGGACGGCGATGGGATGAGGACGATGATGAAACACTGCTCATGACATTTTCCGGGCGTTTTATAATGAAAAAAAAATGTACATAAAGGGGAGAGAGAGGGGTTGTCTTCATATATCCGGTGGTGTCCCTCCACGCAAAACTACCGTATATACGAAGCTACATAAATGCATTCGCTCTGCTTAACAATTGGAGAAAAAATGGGAAAAAATCAACCCCCTCTCGATTCTTTTCATACAATGTAATTCGTAATTTCATCGTACATATCTACAACAACCAAGTGCAGGGATCCAACTTCCCTTCTTTTTTTTAGACTATTGTGCTTGCTTTTGCTTACAGTTCCACTTTAAGTACTCAACTGTAAAATGTAAAACCCCTGGCTGTTCAATATCACACTGATGGAAAAAATGAGGGAAGGATCTCTTGATATTATTTTTTCCATTTTTAAGATGAAGCATGTTACGTCATGATGTGGATTGATGTACAGCAAATCGGAGATTATATTATACGAAGGCATACAGCCCTCTTTCCTAGAATAAGAATGACTGGTATGGAGAAATTTAAAAAAAAAAACGAAAAAATAAAAAAAATATCCGAAAAAAGAATGAGTCATAAAAAGAAGGGTGGAGAAAAAATGCACTCCGGTGGGGGAAATAAAATTAGAAAAAAATCCGACGTTTCTCTATTCCCGTTTATATCATCATCGTCATCATCCCCAAAATACAATCGTCCCCCTTTTTTTTACTTTGTAGTCTGTTATTCGTATTTTATGCATCCATGGCTGGTTTAAGCTCAACATTTTCCAGAAAAAGTAATATGCATATGGACAACGTGCATAAATTGCTCATCATCGTCATATCTCCAATTTTTCCCTACCAACGCAGCTAGAGAATTAGTGTGCATGGAATGGGATGGAGCAGTGCATTTCACTGTTTTGCCTGCAAACTGTTTGAAGCCATTAGGGGAGAAAACTAGAGAGGAAGATGCATCAAATCATACTGCTTCACTTATCTAAGGATTCCGAAAACAGGACGATTGCCTTTATTACAAAAAATTTCATTGATTATCCTCCAAAAGTTTTTCTGGAGAAGGGAAGATTGAATTCATGGGAAAATAGTTGGATGGCTGATGATTACCTTGAAGCTTTAGATTTACAAAGGATTTACGGTGACACTGGGAAAAGGAACGTTGCTATTTTTCAGGAGAATGAACATTGACTCCTCTTTGTTAGTTTCGACACTATGCTTGCTTATTCGGAGGAAGATCAAGAAAAAACTAACGATATTTTTTTTGAATTGTAGGCTTTTTTTAAGAATGAAAGTCTATTTTAAGTTGACATATTATTGTGGTATGTTCCCGCAATTCAGAGTAGACTCCATCCATAATTATAATTATTAATGTGCTGATTAATGTAAACGAAAAAAGATTTTTTTCTTTTAAATTTATGCAGCTGCTGTTTGATACAGATGAGAAAAGCCCTAGTTTATCCAATGTTTTGCTCCCCGTGAGAATACTGGAAATGCACTTATTTAGTTAAAATGCTTATAAAATGTATTCTCCAGGGATGACTGTCTCCATTTCCATTTTTGTATAGAGTAGAGCCTCTCCAGCAACAGCAAACAAAAGTGTTTTAAGTAAGTTAGTTACATCATATCCATCCAATCCCCACAACGAGCTAGTGCTTTTTTTCTTTTTTGGCTGTATACATTACTAACTTAATATTTAAAAGTGCTTTCAGCGTACTTTGCTTTAGATCAGTATCATTTGATTTAATCAGTCAAAAATAATGTTCCGTAGCAATTTTTTGAAAAGAGAGCTTTGATGAATGTGTGTAAAGGAAACGGGTTGTAAGACAGAAAATTTAATTTTACACAAGAAGCTCAGTCTATCAATCAAAAGTTTCTTCATGCATAGAGCAAGAAATATGACCAACTGTAAAATAATTAGAAAATACATGATGCAATATGCAGTCCAATGCTATTCTATTAAACTAGGTATTTAGAGTTATTCAGTAAAAGGTGAGATTTACATGAATAAACAACAAATCTAACACCACAATTTCGGAATAAATTAGAAATGCACAAAGTCAAGTTCTCGTTCTTCTCTCGAAGCTTGTGTATGAAAACTGGGAAGAGCCCATCTTGACATGGCTAATGGAGAGGCTGGACGCGGAGGTCAAGTATTTTTTGAGGAGGGAGAGTTATATTTTTTCCTCTCGCCAGACCCATTAGAATGGGAGGTACGGAAGGCTGTATATATGTATTTATGATATTCGATAAGAATCTTCCCTTTTGCTTGCTCCTGCATTACACGAAAAGAAGCCGGTCAAACGTCAAAATGGATTTTTCTTAAAGAGTTTTTCTGTGCAAACTAATGCTTCAAGAATACACACACGAGAAATATTAATATGCCGGTTTAGTTCCTGTACTGCTATATTTCCATTTAACCAAGCGTAACGAAAGAAGGATTTCCTCAAAAACATTTTTTCATCCGAAACCGAAACTTATACATGCTCTTAATTTGTTTCTCGCAAGTACATATTTGTTTGTGCTGGGAGCAAGGTTGCTTTTTTTTAAAGAAAGAACGAAGAAAATCTTCTTAAATATCGAAATGCTATAAACAATGTAACGAATATTGAAAATAAATAACAATAATCAAAAGTTTTTTGCCCTTATCATCAGACAGCAATAATTTTTTAAATCTAAATATAATTGCTATACAAAACACGTCTGCCACCAACTGACCCAGCACAATACTACCGAAATTTTGTGAGTTGGATTCCATATCACATCATACGATACTCCACATGTTTCTAATCATTCTTAATGAAAGGTTAAGTGATTTTCTTTGAGTACTCTAATTAAGATTCGAGTAGGTATTTAACAAATGGGAATAGCGCAGGTTTTTAAAAAAAGTGCAATTTGATGTAAGTATGTATGAAAGGCTGGAGGTGGAAATGGTCACTTGCTACACAGCTCAAAAAAGTGTTTACCATCGCACCGCAAAGAAGACCTTCGCAATGCATGTCGGCGGGTCGGTGTACACGTTAGGTTAGAAAAAACGTACATAATTGTACGTTTGCAGTTCATATATCTTCAACAAGAGTCCCGGTTCGTTTCCATACATGACTGAATTTTCTAGTGGTAAGAAGCGGCATGCTTTTCTATTTTTTCCGCTTGCTATTTTCAGCCCAGTTATCAGGAGACGCCGTGTGGGTTGAAAAAATATAAACGCGAATCCTAAATTGCCATTAATTATTATCATTTTTTCGGGATTTTTTGAACACCTTAACTGTAGGCTGCGTTGCGTCTAGTGTACACTTGTTTATATCAAAACCAAAACAGTGTCCAACCAAACAAAAAAAAGTAGCCACAGCAAAAACACAAAAAAAAAGTCAAATCGAATTTCAATTCCTGTAATCAACGATTTGTAATAAAGGAGTAGAAACGAGAACGTAAAAAGCTAATCATTATACTTGTTTCGTGTTTTGCTTCAAAAAAAGATCAATTTTTTTTCCTAGGGTGAGATAATAACAGGCCATGGATTTACATATGTATCTTGTGTATTGCTCAACAATTATCAAAAATTTGAAATAAATATTTTCGGACCAGAACGTGCTAAACTTTGCTCCAACATGCTGTAAGCAAATATAATATTATAGCTACATAGCTGCCAGTTTCACATTCTCAGATGTGACAAAAAAAATGTTCATTTTTCTTGGCTCAAGCTCTGCATTTTATTTATACAAAGGAGCATTCCAAGAAAGGGTGAAAGTGTGCCTTTTTGTTTTTGTATCGAGAAAACAAAAAAGACATTCATAATAAATGTACTACATTATGTTTTTGAGGGTTAGCTTTAGCTCATGGCTCACACTATAACAAGGAAAAAGAAGAGAAAAGGAAACAAAAAAAGTAAAAGTCATTATTCAGATTTTATTTACTGCTTACTACCATGATCTCACTCCATTCTATCCCTCATTCATAAGTATAGTTTATTGCATTGTTTGAGAATCCTCATGCCAAGTGTGTCTGCCTGACTAGCGGCAGTATATCTCCTCCCGAATAAACCATTATTATATCCAGTCCCTTTTAGTCCGTAAAATAGCAAGAAGAAAAAAGAACATCCTAAAACTCAACTCAAAAAAACAAAAAGTATGTTTTAGCATGAAAAGTTTTCCTTGTAAGTGTGAAAAATGGTAGAGGGTGTAGTTTTTTCACGGAGGAACAAAGGGATATCATCAACATCATCACATCATCATTTTCCCCATCTTTGCTTCTTCACATGCTCTCTTTTTTCTTCAAAAGAAATGGGGAAAGCAAGAAAAGAAAGAAGAGAAATTACATAAATAAAATTACAATGGGTTGCATGCACACAACAAAACAGTTCCAGCAATAGACAATTATCAACAGTCATATAGTATGTACTGCTGCTGCTGTGTTGTGATTTTAGACACTTTTTACCATTGTTTTTCTTTTATGAATATCCAACATGAAAATCTCCATATACTTAAGCAATAAAAAATGGGGCTGGAAAAGGAAGGCAATAAATAAAAGTGTCTTTTCTGAAGAGAAGTCTACAACCATACATATATCATCTTCCTCTTCCTATACATATTTATGAGGAAAAAGAAATGGAAGTTCAAGCTTTCTCTCTCCCAGTTCAGCTCAGTATCATTATCATTGAATCATTACTAGCCCAAGATCCAACCACTAAAAATATCAGAAAACGAACGACTTTAACGAGACGACCGGCCAAAAACCTTCCCACCACTTACCATTATCATATCATATCCCACCACCACCACCGCATCTATCTATAGTACATGAATGATGATGCTTTTATAAAATGAAACTATAGTTTTTCTAATACTTTTTATGCAGACTTCCTCCGTCTAATCCACCATCACCACCCTCTTTTTTTTATTACGAACAAAAAAGGAGTAAAACGGAATAAAAACAAAAAAAGAAAGCATTCATTTTTTACACTACTTTTCTACTCCACAACACATCCATCCAAATCTAATGGAAAGAGGGTAAAAGCGAGGAGGAGATACATTCCATGTGCGTGAGCATCACAAGAATAAATTATTATATGAATTCGGATGATTTTTGAAATGCTAATAACAAAACGCAGGGTTGAGAAGATATTCATCATCGCCATAATGCGTTAGCCGCACAGCACGGTTCATGTGAAGACAGAGAGAAAGAAGACAGGCTCCAAAGACTAGATCCCCATCCATGTATGAAATACTTTTTTTTTTACAAAGCAACTGAGAAAACGTCAGTTTGACAGATCGCTCAAGTGAAAATTCCTTTGTTTTTCCATTCATTCATTCTATATTTATTTTTTTCCAAGTGGGATTAATAGGAACATTCTTGTTTATCGTGTCGTCATCATCTCCATAGAAAAGTGTGGAAAATGATACAGATTTCATCATTTTATTTCATGCCTTGGTTTTTTTCTCCTTTTTCACTAAACGTCTATCAAAAGAAAGTGTTTACATTTGTCGAAAGAATTGCTCTTTACAATGGAACCGTTGCACCCCCAACAGCTCTAAGCTCAACAATGTCACACCATCAATAGAATGGAGAACGGATACAATACAATAGGCACAGTTGAATTGAGTGATGCGTACAACGGAAATCTCAAAAAACGACAGGGAAAAATGTCGGCGATTCTTTTAAGTTCTTTAGGATGGGATGAAAAATAGCCCAATATTTTATTGAGAGAAGGAGCACAATGGAGACATAGTTCCCTTCACATTGTTTATTTGAAAAGGGGTTTTCCGTTTTAAAATATGGTTTCCAGGAATCTTTGATCATTTAGGTGGGTAGAAATTAGAAATCACTCCGTCTACTTTTTTTCGACGATATCACGTTTCATGCTGGGGCTAACATTTTTTAATACGCAATAAATATGGGCTACCACCACCGATGTATGTTTCGGCTGAGTCATCGTTACTTGCAAACATAAACCTCAACACTTTAAAATAGTAATTTTGTAAAGTGTAAAAAATCCATTTCATAACATTTTATTTTTTAAGCTCTGGCAATGTATATCCAGTGTGTAGGCACCATATTTTAATGGTCAATTAGCCAGTCAAATTTGTGCCTAAGCCTGGAGGTTACATATAATAGAACCCAGCTAATAAATTAAATATTCATCCAATTTTCTTGTTTTTCTAATGTAATTGGATTATAAAATTTTCCCTGACTAGTTTATTCATTTTTAAACACCATATTTGGTTTAACTTTTCTAAATTTATTTCTCACTTACTCAAACAAACCAGACGTTTTTCACATTTAAGCTAAAATTACCTACAGCAGCACACAATATGGCCACGTGTTGTACATAACGTCTGTCCAGAAGAGAAAACCTTGTAGATTGTCAAGTTTTTTTTTCTTGTAGTGCGGCTGGAAAATACCCGGATTTCATTTAACATTTTAGCTCATTCCGCTGCTGCTACTCCCCTTCTGGTGATCCCTATCAAGATAAATGACTACAAGGCTAGGAGAACGCGAGATAAAAGACTAAAAAAATATGGAATTGTATACCTACCTAATATTTTCTTGTTAGCATGTTCCCTCGTCTTTAAACCACACTGAATTGGTTATATATCGGCCCAAACCATGGAAAAGAATCAAAATGTGGTTTTACTCAAGTAAAAGTAAAACTGTCCAAGATTGAAAGTGCTGTTAAGAAATTGTTGGGAAACTAGCTTGACGAATGAGAAAGTGGATTATTTTTTTCTAGACGAGAAAAAGCACTCCAACTATGCTTTTCAAGTAACGAATATTTTTATCTAAATTCTTTCCTGAAATCAATGCTTGGCCACCTCTATTTTCCTGAATGTTGTTTTGGCTAAGTATTCCCTCTCTAAAAGAAAATGCTTGCATGAAATATGGGAAATAGTTAGGTATACGCGATACGTAATCATTTACTGCTTGATAGCAAGCAACAGTAAAATAAAACATTTGTCCATATGAAGAACAAAAAACTTTTTAGAGCATTTTTTTCTTCGAAAATTTGCATACAACATGACCAAGCGGCACGCAAAATAAAAATACTGATAAGTGAGCTGGAGGAATTCATTTTACTCTCATACAAATCATCCAACTTTCTTTCATTCATTTTATGATGAAAGGCGGGACAAAAAGACCTTTTTTATCAGTGCACCACTGCGTCTATTGCTTTCTGGCAGTGGGTCGGTCTTTTTACACAGGACATCCGGTGGTGGAATAAAAAAGGTAAATTTTTTTATGGCCAGATTTCAGCCCGGCTTTAAGTGAACTGGCTCAATTTTGTGATTGCCGATAGCAAAATACCTGCCTACCTCCATTTTTTCTCTAGAATGTAGGCAACTTTTCTCAAATTGTCGAGTTGAATCAATTTTTAGGATCGAGTGGAGGTAATTGCCGAGTTCGACAAGGACTCCCCGTTTTCCCGAAAAACAACTTCATTTGATGTAAGAAAAAGTCCAAGCACATTCTTGAACGTTATGTACCTAAACTAACTCTTTCTGTCCAAAATGGGAAACTTCGGTAAGTACTTTATGCGGACTAACCCTACCGCTCAAATATGCACATAAAAAATCCAAGAAAAAAGCGTAGATTTACGAAGGCGTAACAGATTACCATAAAATAACTGCGTACAAGAAAAAACAACCAAAAGCAAAGAGCACAACAACAACTTTGTAGATACATGAATGCCCATTAAAATGTCTCCACACAGTAGTAGAGCAGTAATAAGTCGAGGTGAAGAGGATAAGTAAAAAAGGGTGTCACTGACACATATCACGACAAGACTCCCAACTCTTGTTTAACATTGAGTGGGAGGGATTCACACAATCAGCATGCGTGAAGATGATGGTGAACGAACATCATCATCATGAATATCATTATGTTTGTATCTGTTTTTTCCTCCTCCGTATTAATGACGGATTTTTACATTATTTTTATATTTTTAAATATGCTTTTAACAAGTTGAGAAAAATTTTGGAGTGAAAAATGACGTTTGGCCTCTTTAAATGTGTGATTCATTAGTCACGCAATCTGATAAGGTTGGGATAAGTACCTACCTACCCGGTAAAGTTCATAACATATGCCATATGCAAATGAAAAAAAAATATATTCCTAATACAACCTTACAAGTTCTCGGTAGAAAAAGTTGCAAATAAACAAATAGCTTCTTAAGCAACACGCGATTCCAAACTTATATTCATTCGCACATGCCATGTTCATACATATATCAATCCTCATTTTTCTCCTGTTCAAATATTACAAATGAAATGAAATATTACAGGGTGACTGCTGCTGCCTGCCTAAACAGGAATGTTTAGCAGCGGAAGCTATCAGCCATGGACATCAAAGGTCTCGTTCTCCTGTTCTTTCTGACAAATAGGAACTTATCAGCCAAGACTGGAATTCAAGTTGGGTAACGATTTGATAACATATGGAAAATGCACAGTGCATGTCATTTTCATTCTAAAATAGAAAATTGTAGAATGGATTGCCCCACCTAACATGCTCTACTACATACTAACTAGCTTAACTAGTGGTTAAACGTTTTTTTGACTTTCACATAATATTGTCTTCGAAATTCCAATCTGAGGAACGGGAATCAAATGATGATAATCGTATGTAAAATACCCTGACAAGATCCAACTTTCACGTGATTAGCCTCATTTTAGCAGTCTTTTAAACTATTATTTTCTCGCCAACTGATATACAGCAGTAGAGTTCAATGTTCACTTCATGAGCGAGCGTGTGCCTAGTTTACGGGCTCGGCTTACATGTACGTAGGTACATAAATAACCAATGGAATTAAGGCTATTACGCTTCGCCACAATTAAGTAAGTTACGGTTTGGTTGTTGATGTTATCAAACTTATGTACAGTAGTCGGGAAGTCTCCATGCAGTCATTATCATCACTATCACTACACGGGCCAACCATTCCGCTTTCTTTTTCGTCACTCCACTCCCCAGCTTAAATGAATGTCCTGTCATGGATTACTGCGCTAAAAAAAAGTGCTAAATGTTCGACATTTTTTTCTTCATGCATTTCCCTCCAACGATATTTTCCATTGAGCAACCCGAACAAAATCCCGAACGCGGAGCGAGCTCAAGACGATGATGTTCAGTTCTGAACTGAAGAATTCTAAAAATACAAATTGTACAAAACCTCAATCCAATGCATGCTGTGCAAGGCAAGGACATTGCCCAGCTGAACTGTCATCTGTAAACTTGTTAAAACGCTTTATGCTAACTTATAAACCCATTTAAAACAGCTGTAGGAGGTCCGTAGGAGTGCATCTTTCCGAAAGCGAAAAACGTTGGAATGTCCATGTATAAAAACCGCATATTACACAAATAACTTAAGAGAAGAGTCATTTTAGATCTGTTTCTCTCCTACAAGTTTGGAATTCTGTTGGATGCAATGCACCACTTATGTTTCATCTTCATCATACTACTGCCAGTACCATTTTTCTATATCCCCATTCAAACTTTCTACATTTGATTAAGCAAAACTCTCTCTCTGAGGCATCCATCTGGCTTTCCTACAATTTTAAAGTTTATAAAAATAGATCTTTGTTTGAAGGCAAAGTCATCTGAGTTCAAAATCAATTGCATTAACTCACGTGCGGAAGAACAAAATTATCAGAAGTGAGTGAGAAGAAAAAAAGACGCAAAAGCCAACTTCTCTCAGAGGGAATAGAAAACTTCGAAACTTCGGGTGTTACTAATAGGATCAAAGATAATGTTATTGTGATGTGTCACAGAATGTAACAGTGTGATAGTGTTGATGAAGAAAGGGCATTACACCGGAAAAAGGTTCTCTCCTGATACTCAAAACGTACCACAATCTTGCTTAATATTGCAGTGTTGCAGTCCCTAATCAGATTGAGAATAGATGCTTTCCTCTCCTACCAATGTAAGCTGATCATCATCCTATTACCTTTTTTTATGGAACTACAAGTATACGTACATTTGAAACTGTACGCCACATTTTGACTTCCGCTATATCTATGCCACAAAAATGTACCTAGTTTGAATGAAAAGAAAGCATTTAAACCCGCAGCAAGTCTCTTCGACTGTATTTGACTTTTAATACTGCTTGTGCCTATTCATTAGTGAGGCATTTCTTGCCGTGCATAATTAAACCGCATAAAATTCCGTACGATAAATCAGGATATATTTTTTTCCTTGAAAATCATATTTTCCATTTTATGAAATTTTATTCTTTTCTCCAAGCGGTGCTACTTTAATGAAGGTGATATGAACGACGGAGAAAGCTAAAGTTCATAAGAATTTTTGTTCAAGTAACACAAAACCAGAGAGCAAAGGGGTAGGGGCAAAGTAACACTGGAAATCAAATGAAGATAAAAAATGTATGGTATTAGCCCTTCCAACGTCATCATCAACTGTACAAAAATGATATTGCTCCAAAAGCAGGAAACCACCACCACCACCGTAGAAATAGGCAAAGGAAAAAAAGGAGAAAGAGGAGACGACGACGAGAATGAATGGAAAGGATTCAGCAGGAGTAATAGCCACATTTCTCATTAGGAAAGGGCTCAGTGGCAGCCGTGAGTGAAAAATTATGCAAATCAAATTCAAAAGATTCAGAAAATTATGACTCTCCACTTTTTCTTCGAGGGAAAAAAGAGGTAGTTTCGAAAAAACGAGAGAAAAGTTCAGAGGGAAAAAGTCAGAAAGTGTTCCCTCTGTCCGTATAAAAAACATTAGAAAAACTGGGGAGAAATGTGCTTCATCAGATTTTTATATATTTTTTACATTCATTTCATGAATACAGCATTTCTCTTTTTAAAATGAGAGAATATGGAATAAAAAGCTAGTCTTTTATAGGGTGATATCTTTTTAAGCCCAAAGGAGTCCCAAACAAACAGGAGCAGAAGCTCATTTTTTTTCGGGGGAAAGGGAAGGAGTGCATAACATTAAAAACCTCTGAAAAAGAGCAAAGACGAGAACAAACGCCAAGGGTAAACTGTCAATAAACTAGAAAGCAGGAGGAGATTTTTTCTAGCCCTGGTTGTGATGTAAAAAGTAAAAATTATAAATGCAAAAAAAGAGAAGTGTTTCTTCTCTCATTCTGCATTATGTATCATCACCACCATCCTGATCG
>JAQGAI010002974.1:0-11418 GCA_034696905.1 Lepidocyrtus violaceus
TGCTACAGCAGGCTATCTGCCCATGATATGCAAATTTACGTTACGTTAACATGGACAGGAATCATGAATAAGTGATGGTGGATATAGCAGTAAGTGAGCACCAACAACAACCATAGTGCTTGCTTAGCACATAGCCGAGTCTACACAGCGAGAGTATATGGTGTATATAGAGGATATATTGTACTTGTATAGTACATTGCATTGTGTAGTACGATTGATGATGATGATGAATGAATGCTTTTGCTTTCTATCTTGAACACATGGAAGATAAGGATTTTGACTCGAACAAGTCGAGACAAGAGAGAGTGAGCGTTTTCCCCTATCCTGCGAATACCTCTCCACTATTTTGAGCATACACCTTTTGGGAAAGAAGGGGAAGGAGAAGGGAAACCAGTTTTATTACGTTTTTGCACTTACTGGAGGTAAGTTGGTCTCGCTCGCAGACAAAAATACTTTTTTTTCCTCTGTTGATACATATTTTTTACAGTTCGTGTGAAATAATTTATTTTGACCTTTTCCATCATTGTTATTGTATTGTATTCCAAGTAGAAACATTATTAATATTATTATCCTTTGATCGGCCAAGTCAGGTCATTTTTAATTATCATAAACAGTTAATTAATAATTACTTGTTGGTACTGTTGAGGAGGTTGACTAATTATAATTACCTCATTCTTCTCTCGACTATCCATTTTCACTTCACATTTCTGTAGATTCGAGTAGTAATTTTGTGTTTTAGAGCTGCTGGTATATATAACACTCATCAATCAAAAATCAAAATCAACATTATATTTTTGGAGGTATTTATTTTATTTTGAAGGAGGAGCATCGATATCCCAACAACGCGATCGATCGATAACTTTTTCGATCAGTTTTACTTTACTTTTCCTCTGCTTTTTGTGATTATTTCTTGTTTTGCTTTTGGGGGTCTACCAAAATGTGCTTTAGCTGAGAGTTAACTTTAGCAACTTTTGGTAGGGTGTAGGGAGAGATTGGAGGAGGGGTTGTATTTCTTGGTTGGAGGGAGGGTTAGGCTAGATTGCTGTAAGTAGGCAGGGACTGTGGTAAACATTTAGCTATAGTTTGTATTGATTTGATTGACAATTATTTTTAAGTAAGTGTATTGAGTCGAGGCTCTTCCTTGGGTTGGCGTGGATACTGACGGATATTCTTTTTTGTTTTTTACTATCCCCACAGAGAAAGAATGATGATGCGAAAATTGGAGCTTCTTCGACGGATTTCCAAATTTTAGAAAAGAGCCGACGGAGGGGATTGCATTGCATTGCGATTGATAGAAGATGGTCTCTAGTTGATTAGATTGGATTGACCATGTTTTTAGTATTATTTTGAAAAAAATAATTGCTCATCTCCGGACGATATTTCCACATCTTCAGAAAATCTCAACAGTGGATGAAAATCTAAATTTGGTATAACTTCATTCATCTTCTCAAGCCTGTAAAAAACTGTTGGAGCTTCTTCTTCCAAAAAGTAACAATTGTCATAAGTAGGACGAGAGGGTGGACCTTTTCTTCTTATGTCGGGTTCAAACACCATTTCCCATTCCTTCACCATGACTGTTGGCGTCACCACCACCTCGATTGTTAAGTAGTCCTCTTATCCTGAACCTGTACTTGGCGCTATTTGTGAGGGACGAAAAGAAAGAGAGCAAGCAAGAGAGAAGGAGTTTCTTTTCATCCTAAACACAACACGATCGATTTGGAAGGAATATCCATCTTTATCAACATAATTACATTTTATCAAAGGTGAATATTTTTTTAGTTAGATATGATTTACATCAAGCCAGTCTAGTCGTAAGTCGTAGAATACAATAATAAGTTTATGGGGAGAAAACAAACTAGGTTAGATTTTTTAAAGCTAAAGCCTGTCATATTATTATGCAAAGAAAAAATGAGCTACGCAAAAGTATTTTAGTGGGTATAAAATCAATAGTCATTTGATATTGATACGGTCATGTTATGTAATTATGTTGAAGAAATGTGAATTATATATTTTCTACGAGTAGAGTACTATTCCAAACTGAGGTTTTAATTAAGTTGTTTTGTAATGTAACGATATTAAGTGTTTAAACTCTCTTGTCATTTTTGTAACATTTGACGAAAATTCTTGGGGGGTTTGACAAAACGGGGAAAATTGCCATTTGCCATATGGAAACTGGCTGAATAGAAGGTTCATTGATACATCATCTGAAAAAAAGGAGAGACAACACGATGCAAACATGGCGTCCTCATTAAAGCATCATTTATATCCTCAATTTCCATATAATAAGCTCGAAACTATATAAATACATCTTGTACAATATAAAACTGGTGAGGGTTAGGATGGATATCTATAGAAGTGAAGGAAAAAGATAAATAATGCTCGCACAGATCTACCTATTGTGTGTGTGTTGAAGAGAACTGAAGCATTATAAATATATATGGCATACGAAAGCAGTGGTGGAGGTGGTTAGGAAAAACGAGGCAAGCAAGTGCTGCTTATAAAAAATATTTTTTACTACTTTTGTACGGATACGGCTATTTTTCATAGTCACAAAATAGGCATTTGCAACATCGCTATAAACCCAAAGCAATAAAAGCCTCTCATCGTGTCTTCTCGAGTGCACTGTGCAGAACAAGAACAAGTATTTTGTATACCTAGAGAGGAGAGCTCAAATGAAGGAATTCTCACATATCCACAACCAGCAACAATAAGGCAGGCAGTTCGGCAGTCACAGAGAACAGACCCACATTCATTCGGAAGGGACAAGTTTGTCCTCTATGTTCGATGCTGTTTAGAAATGCCTACGTAAAAAAAGCTGATGTGAGGTTTATAGTTTAGTGCGCATGAATATGCTCCGTACAGAAAGAAATTAAATGAATGGGTCAGTTGGATAGAGTAGAGTACTAGTAGTAGGCAGGGTAGAGTAGTTTTCAGGCTTTCAGCAGAAAGGCTACAAGAACAAAGATGTATGTAATACTTAAAACTCAAGGATCAAGCGCAGCATTTTCAGGATATTCCATTTATATAAAACTTCACAGATCTCCTTACTTATCTAACTTGATACAGCCGAATTATCTATGTAGTTATGTGTTATTCAGTCAGTCATTTAGGTATAATTCTAACTAGCTCAGTATGATTGGGCTCTTCAATCCATTCTTATGAAAGTGTGATGTATGCACTTGTTATGTTCATTCAGGTTCAGATTTTTACGCGTATTTGTTTGTTTCGTTGAGTATACAGTTCTTTATAGCTGCTTGTTGAAACCGCCGCATTAACTACGTAGAATCTTTATTAATTTGTCTTTATTGTTGAAGGTATTGAATTGGAAATATTTTATCTTTATGAGAAGTATTGCGAAGGTAAATGTCGAAGAAAGGGTACAAAAGCAATTTTGTAGTATGGATATGGATAGTAGTGTAGGAATTGTAAACCATCATGCAATAAAAATCGCCAGCAATACAATCGTACCCATGAAATAATGAGCTTCCCAAATAGAAGTTTCTTTTACTCTACAATGATATTTGCTGTATAAAATGACAAATAATATTTTCAATTTTTAAGAGTTTCAAAATGCATTTTCAGTATTTCTTGTCAAAATGAGGATGAGGATGCATAATAATGGTACAAACTGACAAACAAAATATAAAAATATCATACAGCTATAGCTAGTTCGTTTCGTTATTGTAGATCAGATCATGTTCGTCATTCGTATTACATTTTCGTATGCCTATAGATAACGGTACGCGTGTACATCAGTGTGAGAAAGGGGCAAGAGGAGGGCTACAGCTCGGCTACTGTTGAAATAGCGAATGTATGTTTGTCTTGTCTTTGTTCTCTTTTTCGTGGTGGCGTCTTCGATGCATCCATTATTCATTCGAGTGAAGAAGTTCATATTGCACTGGAGAGTTAAACTCGTAGAATTTACATAGATAGAGGGAATTTTATTTGATTGATGAGTAGTAAATTCATCATGAAAAAATATGTATACTTAAGTAAGAAATTATCATAGTTAAAATAGGGATAAAAAGCACTGAAATAGGCGTATAATGAATGAGATATAAATTAATTGATTGATTGTGCAATGGACTAACTGTGCCGACTTCGTTTTATGTTTCAGGTAGAACGCGGTAACTCAACTTATATGCAGCGAAGTGTTAACCGGAATCTGGTACTGTGAGACGTTAACAGGGGCAAACAGGACAAGCAAAGATAAATTGGTTTGCCGTGATGGTGAGCATGTTTTAAACTCTCTCTCTCTCTCCAAACGGTATATATATGTACAACTAACAAAATACTACAATAGAAAACCTTATAAAAGTTTAGATGTTAGATTTATTATTTAGTAACTGAATTTTTTTTACATTGTTACTGATTTTTTAAATTATTATTATTAAATTTTAGCCACGCATTGATCCTGAACGGCTTCTGAAGTGTCTAGTGCCACTGCTCGATAACGCAACGGGAGGTATTAAATCTAGTGACGAAGTAGACAAAATACTTGGGTAAGTAACACCTTTGTTTACCATGCTTCTGATAATCATGGTTAATTATATAAAGTTAGTTTAATCTTTGTAGGATTGAAGAGTAACTTGTAGCAAAGCTTAACTGAGCCCTTTATTGTGTTATCTATTCATATTTATATAGTTTATGAAATGATAACATTAAATTATAAATGATACTAAGACCGACTATTTGTTTTGTTTCAGGTTGATGTCCAAGTTTTCGAAGAAGTTGGTTAGCAAATGCATCTATATGAACATACTAAGGGCTTCCCATGTAAACGTTGTGGATTTGTAAGTTCGATTTCTGATTGATACTCAAAAACTATATTTTTTTATTTATTGTTTGATTGACTCGTGTGATAAATATGATACGAATTTTTGTCATTTTAAATTAGATTTATGCACAGGGGTGGATGGAACTTAGTGTTTGGTTGGACAAATGAAGCTGTTGTAGCAAAAAATTATCCTTTATTGAAGGAAATATTACAATTACTTCTCCAACTTCCAATCACTGTGGCGCGACTGAAAGAAAACAAATTTCCAGTTTTACTAAAAAATTTGTCAAAAGACTGCGAAGACTTGGGTAAGTTAAAAATATAAAGGTTTAAATAAATTAGTGTTAGATACGTCAATTTTAAAATGCTTGAAGTTATAATTCTTACGTTTTAATTTCTGCCTTTGAATAGATACTAGAAATTTATCCAAGCAAGTTGTGGGAAGATGGTTTAGTATTGCAAAAGGAGAAGAAAATCAGCAGCTT
Source organism: Lepidocyrtus violaceus (assembly GCA_034696905.1). NCBI lineage: Eukaryota > Metazoa > Arthropoda > Collembola > Entomobryomorpha > Entomobryidae > Lepidocyrtus > Lepidocyrtus violaceus. Next base: position 5,263 of record JAQGAI010002974.1, read on the forward strand.
CAGCCATTGGAATATCAAGTTGGAAATCTTGGGTTGCCAGTTGATCATGTAGTTGCTAATCACAGCGGTGCTGTTCATGAACTTGGACATCTGAATGTAACCGCCGATTCGTTGCTGAATATTGATCCATCGTTTATCCCTGATGCAGCAGAGAACCAACTGTTGGATTTTGAAATCAGCAATACAGACTTATCAACTATTGATTTTAATTTAGACATTTTAAGCAAAGTTGTGGATGAACAGCCACAGCCTTTGGAAGAGGCTTTATCAGAAATAAATTCCACAACTGGTTTGGTTCCTTCTATTGGCGGGGTTCATATGAAGCAAGAACTTCCGACAAACGTTGTTTTTTCCAATTCTAACGCTAACGCCTTCTCCATTCCCAATGTAAACAATGCTACCTTAATTCAGCAGCAGCAACATCAACCAGTAAAACAAGAAGTTATTGATTTGATCCAAGTTCAATCTGCGCCAAAAATTTACATTAAAACCATAGCAGGGCAAAGAACTGTAGTACAAGGTCTTGGTTCAGAACCAGGTCAGTATTGCTTATTAATTAAAGGCGATAAAAACTATGTCGTTAAAGTTAAAGAACCCTCAGCTTCGGTAGCTCCAGTATCAGCCCAGCCTGTTCAAGTCCCGGAAGCAACATCATCTGGTATTAAGACTGAGGATGCCTCGGACAGCGGTGGAAAAGTAAAACGAAGTAAGCTCCACAAAAAAGAAAAAGAACCTAAAATTTCCTCTACAAGCAAGTCTTCAAGCGGAAGCCCAAAGCTGAAAACTTACGGAAGCTCAAAACCAAATCCTGCAACAAGCAAAGACAGTCAAGTACCTAGTAAAAAGCCTTCTGATCAAAGTTCAAAACCTGGGAAACCCGACAAGGAAAAGAAACCGAAGGAGTCTGGAGTCAGTGAAGGGCATAGAAAATCAAAATCCTCTAGCTCTCGGAGTAAGGCAGAGGCAGCAGCGGCGGTAGCTGCTAAACAGTTGAAGGAGAAAGAAAAGGACGACGAATTAAGAAGAAAAATTCGAGAAGAAAAAGCTCAAATGAAGAAACGAGCAAAAGACGCGGAGAAGCAGAAGCAGCAGGAGAAGGACCAGGAAACTCTGAAAAAGTTAAATCTAGCCCCGCCATCTTCCACTTCTCCATCTACCGGATTAAAAATTCCGAAAATTCCAAAGAAAAATACAAGTTTTATTGATGCTATTGGCATTCCTGGATCCGATGGAGTTATTTCTCTGGACAAAATCAAAACAATTAACTCCGACAAGGAGAAGTCAAACAAGTCTGGCGAAGACAGTGTGACTCCTTTGTCTCCAACCAAGAAGACTCCGGGCAAAAAAGATGAGAATGAACCCAATGATTCCGAGCAACCGAAAGAAAGGCGACATAAACCAAAGGTTTACGTAAGATCAAAAAGTAGAGCGGATGACTTACTAAAAGATATGGAAGCAGGTAAGAACAAACCAAGTAAAGAAAAAGAAAAGGAGAAAGCCAAGGATGAGCCTAAACCAGCTACAAGTCTTGGAAATAGTATTCCAGCCGTGCCACCGAAGGTATCTAAAAGACTATCCACTGACACCATTGAAAAACCTGGCGACCCGAAGAAAGCGAAGCTGGTGGATGGAAGTACGAAGACCGAAAAAGCCAAGGAGGCAAAGGAGTCCGCAAAAGAGAAGGAGAAGAAAAAGCCAACCATTGCATTGAAAGAAAGCTCATTGTTCATGGATATGCTCACTGCCGCGGAAACAAAGCCTTCAAAACGGAAGCGACGGCTGTCTACTGGAAACGAAAAGTCGGAATTACCTTCCCCAATTGAAAAATCTCCGAAATCGCATAATAATGTTAAGGAAGAGAATCAAGATATTAGTGAAGTCCAAGATGAAACGGTGATCCCGGAGAAGCCCGTGTTTAATTTCTACAGAGAAACGCTTAATGACAGTCCGGAAGAAGACAACAACGAGGAGAAAGCAGAGCAATCTAGCGAGATAGCCCCAAGTGCAGATGAACCAATGGAACAAGACGCTGATGATCGTGGATCATTTACACCTCAAGAAAATGATGGTAAACTTAAAAGCGCACTCTGCCTTATCAGACCTCGAAATAGACCGAAAAAATCTGTAAAATGGAAAGACGACGAGACCTTAAAAGAATTCCACTATTTTGAAATGGATGAAACCGAACGTGTTAATGTAACGAAGCAGAAGGGTTTTACGGAAATGAGTCAAAATGAGAAGGCAATGGAAGGGTCGTTTTTGAAACATAAAACGGAAGAAGAAGAACAGCAAAATCGATGGCGTTTATTTAAGATTGATTTTCAAGGCAAAGTTTCAAACCCTCCCATCACTAGTCAAGAAAAAAGTATTCAAGAAGAACGGGAGCGAAATGTACTTGGTCTATTCCTTCCGCCGGGTGCTGCCCGCCCGGATACCGCCAGTGAGCCTGATCCAACGTCACCAATCGATCGGATAGAACCCAAGTAAGTATTACTTCCAAAACGTTAGAGCTTTTTCCAAACCTGCTGAAATAGGTACAAATTTACTAATCGCATTTAACTTTCAACTTTCTCCTTAGGTTTATCCCTGTAGAAGATGTCAACAGCATAACTAAGGTATCCGATTTTAGAACTCATTCATGGCCACAACCAAAAGGATTCATGCCATTGAGTTTTAATGTGATGCCACAAGAAATGGAACATATTATGCCGCAAAATCCTGTACTAAATCCATTTCCCCCAGTTAATGATTACAATCCGTGGAGCACTCCAAGTTTCCCACCTGTGCCTGCCCCGATTCCAGTTCAAACCGTAAGTTGTTTAAATCCACATTTCTTAACATCTAATATATCGTATTGTGATATGATAACGTGTACGTTCATATTTAATAAAATCTTACTAATTGTTGAAACACTTGTATGATTACAGATATCAGATTTGTCCCCTTTCCAGCATTTTCCGCCTCCGAGTGGACTAAATATCAACATGAACTTCCTAGGAGGGGTTCCTCCTGCTACGGTGGGATTTGCTAACCAAAATCCTTTTGCATTCCCTCCTCCAATGGTTCCTCAAGTCAATGGACCAAGTGCACTAGGGACAATGGATCCGTTCAACAGTAATAATAATAACCGAGAAGGAAGATTGAATTCAAACAGAGGTGGAAGATTCAATGACTCGGACCACCGTAGTAGAACCTTTCATGGCAGGGAACGAGATGCTGGAGCAAGAGACAGAGGGGGGAATCGGGATCGTGACTACCGAGATGATAGAGGTACTTTACTATAATATAGTTACATAAATTGTTTATTGAAAAAGCGTAATAACGAATGGCCTTATTGGAATGTATTTGGACTAACAATATTTATTGCTTATCTACCTTGTTTAGGAGGACGGGATCGGGATTATAGAAGGCGGGGGGATAGAGATAATAGGGATAACAATGATCGAGATCATAGACATCACGATAGGGAGAGGAGCAACAGAGACCACCGGTCAGGATCAAGTGGAAGAACTGGTAAGTGTTTTAGAAAGGTTTTATTGTTTGCTGTTAATGATAGTTAAATAAAAAAAGTTTATACTAACAGTGTTTTGCTCTTTTATTATAGGTCGTGTCCAATGCAGATATTTCAAGAATGGCAACTGCACCAATGGAAGTCGCTGTGGGTTTTTACACGACGACGATAGCAAAACCAGTTCTCGGCACGATTCTCATGAATCCAGTAGATCTCGCAGATCTCCAGACTCACACAGCAAAGATGTTGACCTCCGGCAGTCGTCACTCGACGACGACTGGGACAATGACTCTTCCTCCAGCAAACCAACTTTATCCAGTGAAGCAGATGCCCCACGATTCGAATTACCACCCAGCTCCCCCACAGAACCGGAAATGCCAGTCTTTGCAGCAAGCGCAGAGTCAACTAAAGTTATTCCAGTATAGCTGTAGGTTAATCGCATTTATTTAAGGTCTTATTACGAACTGAAATACATGCGTCAAATAATATATTTAAATGCACCAAGTAATATTTTTATTACTACCTTTGTATATAAAAGCATCGTGACAAATTTTTAATTATAATAATTGTAAGAGATCTCGTGTTAAATGGGATTGTTGAGTTAATGTTATATGTTTTGAATTTTGTTAGGCGATTGGTTACAATCGGATGAAGGTCTAGTAATATAATAAAATATTGTAATAATGGGTGGGTTTGTTTTATCAAGATTGTTTGAAATGTTTACTGTTGGTTTGCGGTGCTAATTACAAAAATGAAAGGGAGATGTTATTTGCCGCGCTGATTGTTAATTCACTATAATAAAAAACTTACAGCATGTTAAGTAATAATGAAAAGCATATTATGGCTCATGTAGGTATACCATCATAATATATATTACTGGTAAAGTATTGTAAACAATGTGTCAATAATTGTTACAGTTTTATCAAGATTTTAAAAATACTACCCTGACGTCGGTTCGTTTAGGGAAGATGGTCAAGTAGGTATATAGGTAAACATGAAGTTGTTTCAAAATGCATACTTCCACACTCATATTATGAAGTTGTGTTTTGTTATCGGTTAACCGTGCTTTATTTATGTTTATTATAGAGTGGTATTGTTTGTATCAGCAATGCGCATTCAAAATACAAAAGTTAATTATACCTGACTCAAACTGAAAAATCAAATTAACAAATAAAATTTGATGAAAGAATATTTTATTTTGTAAACAAATCAATTGTTTTGATTATTATCATATTATGTACTCACAGCAGGATAGTATGTTCCATTGTTTCATTGCTAACCGAGATTTTATGCAATCACATTTCATACTCGTACTCAAAAATAATATTCACTGATGACAGCATGAGTGAGAAGAAAAATTGTCTTGCTACAAGAACGTAATTAAAACGTTATTGACAGTTCATTTCGATTCGGTATTTTATTTTTCAAGAAAGCACAAGATTTTTTTAAACATGTCGCTTGTTTTTATTAACTGTGAGAACATAATTGAAAAGTGTCGAAAAACTATTTTATGTAATCTGGCAAATTATTTTGTCACAATACTGATTCTATCTTCTGTACACAGTAATATACGTACAAAAGGATAGTCCGCTAAAACTTTTTATAATTTCGTTGTGGTACCTAAAATATAAAATACGTATATTGTGCCGTAGACAAAAAGCATTATGTAGTCGTCCCGTTGCATGTATTTCTACAGAAATAAGAAGGTGTTTTTTGTGAGGTAGGACTGATTGGTTTATTATGTTGTTTGTGGTTGAAAATTTCCAGAAAGAATCATGGTGACTGACTGTTGGCTATGTTGTTCTGGAGTTTAAAAATTTGCTACAAAAAGTTGAACCCTTCAAGTTCCATTTATACAATTTCATAAACACACAGTCGATTAGCGATCATCCTTATCCTAATCCAATTCTTCAATCCAGCCAACAATACAACTAACTTCGTTGAACTCAAAGACTTTTACAAGATGAACATCGAGCCTGTATGGAAGCTCTTCTTCTTTCATCCCCACTTGACGGATGGACTATAGCTGTAAGAGAATCGTAATTAAAGTATCAACTTATAATAAAAACAGATAGTAGGTAAAATAATAGAATAAATTCCGATTTTTTTTGGGGGGAAAGTTGAGACAATCCAAAATTATCAACGCTGCTTACAAGATTCCCGTTGTAGGTTTAGATTTCGACTGGGCAGACCTTCCTTTACCTCATTGGCTAATCCGATTTCAAATGCTAGCCCAGCCATTCTTCTGAAAAACCACTCGACATTTTCCCCCGATTTGGAAGATATAGGCCAGTACTCAGCCTCCAGAAGGTTAGCCATCCGAAGCCCGATTTGATGGACTTTATCACGATGTCCTTGAGGCTAAAAACAATTTTAAGTAAAAAAAAGTTATTGCAAATTGCCTTATTATTCCGAATTGCAAAAAATATTAAATAGGATAAACAATACAATAAGAAATATTTAAAAATATTGCATAGAATTGTATGAAAACCTACAACTAAATCCATTTTTGTTGCGACAAGGAACTTAATAGGCACTACTGTATTGGCACCAACTGCGTCGTCCATCCATCTTTGGCAGGTTGAAAGACTCTCCAGATTACTCGCGTCAAACACCGTAACAATCACTTTGGACAGAAGCATAGA
>JAQGAI010002975.1:0-11418 GCA_034696905.1 Lepidocyrtus violaceus
CAACCCAAACTCAACCCAGAGCATCGTTCAAAAATGTCACTTGCCCAAGAAGGATTACTTCACCTTGGTCTGATACATGGGCTACTTTTCTTAGTTTTCTTCTTCCAGGGAATAAAATATTCCTGTTATATTATGTATTTTTTTAAGTCTGCATTTGCATCTGCATTAGGGAATGAGCCAGCCGGTAAATCCGGTAATTTGATACTTTTTTAAACAGCTTGAGGATGAAGGGGAACCATTGTCATATATGATTCATTTTCATTGTTACAGTCGACGACAACAGTACAATGAGAAGGGTGTGATCATGCTCATATTACAATCCAATCCAACCACAAAGACTTTCATATAAATAGGGGCAACGTGAGAATCCTAATTTTTATTTACATAAAATAAATTTAATTATGGTTGGTTATGCATCTTCCAAATTCGTAAATATATGTCATAAATATCTAGTATTTCATCTCATTCATCATTAAATTTTTGTAAATGGAAAGCCAATTATTTTTATGCATAAAAACCAAACATAATCCAAATCTGAGCCCCTTAATTTTATATCTATTCATGTCTCGAATCAAATTATTAAAAAAACGGTAACTCAAGATCAAACGTTTTTCTTTCTCTTTCAGCCCATGATGCATCCGAATCCGACCAACTGACTTTCCACACATCACATCATCAAATCATGTGAGTAATCTAAACTTTTCCACCCGACCCATTACCCATTCCTCCAAAAATCGGATGAGGATCCTAAAAACGTGATTTTTTTTTTCTCTCTCTCTCTCTCCCAAGTCATATCACTTTCCATCCCAATGTACCGTGAATAGCAATAGCACACAAAGCCATACCGATCCGTTACCACACCTCATCATCATCCCAACCCATATATCTCATTCCTTCCATCCAGTCTATTTTTTTCCTACAACTTTTGTTTTCTGTTGTGCTGTTTTTTATATCCGATCCGAACAAGAAGGGGAAAAATTTTTACTATAAAATAAAAATTACACTCCGCTTGAGACAGACGTCATCAACAGCAGACAAATGGGAAACCGCACTACTGACGACGGTCGTGGCGGAGTAGATGTACTTGACTTTGATGTATCATGGATTGGGAGGAAGAAGGAGAGAAAAAAAATCTATATGTAAAATGGATAGCTACATAACATACATAAGCCATATCACTATCACTCTCTCTAACGCTTACGTAGAATTTTTTTTTTATAATTTGTAATGCATCCCTCCACTTTTTGGCTATGGATGGATATGGTGGAGGCTGGAATGGAGGGACGGAGGATAGGATTCTCCCGAAAGTTTATTTTTACACTTTCGGTGTAATCATTAACGTCCAATAATAGCCCGCTCCGCACGTTATAGCTGCTATAGTTAAAGGAGGGCGAGTGAAAAATAGATCACATCATATCACGCTTTAGGAGTAGAGTAGGAGCAGCATCATCAGCATCATCATCATCATCATCAGCTTCTTCTTCGGGATCAATCCCCACCCGGTTTGGTTTGAGTACGCATTTAAAAATGTGTTATGTTATGCAATGCAACGTAATGGGAAAAAAAGTTTTCTTTGGGATTTTTTTAATATAAAAACCATCCATATAAAATACCAAATGGATGTATTCTAGGTAAGGAACGAACGACCTCAACTTCAACTCTCCGATATGCAGATATAATAATATGGATGATGAGGACGATAGTGATGATGGCAATGGCAGTGAGAAAAAATAATATAAAAAAGAGGCTCATGATCTTTTTTTATATAAAAATAAACAAAAATAATCGGTTTTGAATTGGATCCGTAATTTAAAATGCTTTCACTAGATGTATTGATGATGATGATGACAATTAAATAAGCATACTCCTGTTTTGTAAGTGTAATCTGTTTGTCAATGAAATAACTCAATCAAGATGTGAAATAGATATAAGCTAGTTTACTTCAGCCATCAGCAGAATTGTGATAAATAAAATAAAGGATAAATGATAAGATTTGACATGACCAATTTGTAAGTTTAGCGAATATTTTTTTAACTACTTTCTCCGATTCACATGATTCCCCCAAACAAAAGTACCAATTTTAAGTTAAAGCAAAACAATACATCAGCTAAAATGTTATTTTTTTTCTCGGAAATTAAAATTATATCTAATTATGAAAAGTAGTTTGTATTTTATGTTTATGGCCATACCAAATCCCAGGAAAGAAAAGAAAGCTACATAGACATATTGATTTCATTTCTTTTACGGATATATAAAAATACAAATAGGAGCCTTGCCATTCCCATTCCCATTATTCCCCGTATTCCACTAAAAAAAGTACATCCATATTCTAGGCATATTGCTCAGGCTTATAAACAAAACCTTCCTTCCCCAACACTTTTTTATTCGCATGGAGCAAACAAAAAAGAAGAACGAAATAAAAAGGGAGAGAACTCTTCTCCTTCTTGGTAGGAGCTCCTACAAACTAGAACTGAACTGGCGAGAAAAAATCTTTTTTCGAGAAGAAGAAGAAAGCATATTAAAGGAAACTGAATGTGTATGTTTTTTTATGTATCCTTCCATTCGCTATCCAACATCTCGTGCGGGAGTAGTACAACTCAACAAGGAACAATAAGGTATCTATATAGCCATGTCGATCCCCATTCCTCCGTGTTGTCCTCATCATTTCACAGTTTTCCCCAAGCACAAAGCCGTACACAATAGCATGAAAATTTTGCAGAAAAGAGAAAGCCCTACCCATGCTAAACTTTATACCAAGCCATACGATATATTACATAAGAGCTCCAGCTCATCGACGATGTAATAGTATTCCCTCCAACATGGGGAGGACTACTCCCATCCCAACTCATTTTCTCCCATCCACTCCACTGTATATGTATGACTATATAGACTCTTTATGCTTGGGAGAGAGAGTTTGGAGTTCTCCTCCACCCTAGTCCAGTTGGCGTCATTGGTCAGGGTAATGACGTGGGTGATGTGCCTGCAAAACCCGGATTGACGTCATTACAGACGCTCGTACCAATCTACCCGCATCCCAAAAAAAAAAAACCAAACCGAACCAAGTCAAAGCAGAGTAGAGGAGCCGGAGCTATTCCCATCTCCCATCAACATAACATAATAGTAATAATAACGTGCTATATAGTAAAACCGATATAGCCTCCTTTCCTTACATAACATTGCAAAAAAAAAAAGAAGTAAATTGCGAATTTTCCTTCACGCACTCACACAAGTATATTCATACTATGTAACAATATAAGCTTGGTCCATTTCGGCAAAGAAAAAAAAAATGCAAATAACGTTGCAAAAATCAAAATAGAAATCTATGCTTATCTATTTCTATCCTCCCTATTTTTATAGCTAGATAAACATGTTTTTAATTACAAAATTAAAGTTATAATTAACAAACTCAAACTTTCTCCCTCCTGCTTTCTATTTTTAGGACTATTCCATATTTTGCATTGTTGGCTATAAAGTTACGTTGTTGCTTGTTTATCTCTCCGGTTCTTAAACTTCTTCTTATTTTTTTTTTTGAAATCTGATCCAGACCGGCTTGGAATAAATTCGCCTTGGATTTAAAGAGGAAGGTGAAGAAGGGGAAATTGGTTTTGGGTGTCATCATGTATGTCATTACCTTCTACTGACTATACTGTCATATGACTTGTGGTTGGTTGAGGCAGATCAGCAGAGATCAGTTCGGTTCGGAGGAGGGATATGGATAATCATGTGAGGAGTCTTATTTTTATTCTTTTTTGGGGGAGCCTCCTCCTGACTGTCTGGATGATCATATGAATCATGAGCATCATCATCATGTTTGGGCTCATGTCATGCGGCTTACTATCCCGATATAAAAAAAAAATTGCAAGCTTTCCTTTGAATTTTTTTTGCAAAATCTTTATTGGGCTGGGTTATGTCTCCGCAAGTGTGCCACCACTCTCGAACAGTTCATGTGACTTCATGTGCGTGCGAGAAAGAGAGAGTTCGTTCGTTCTTTCGCAAAAAAAAAGTGTGATTGTGATATGGGTTATTTGAGCATCATCATCGTATTTGCGCGGAAGAGGGATCAATGCCAAAAAAAACCTTGTCTACGTAAGAGCCACTGTGTGTATAGCATTGATACATACATAGAGCGAAAATAATTTTCCAAGTGACAGGGTCGTGGATGCATGACTTTTTTTCCATTTCGAAAAAAAAAACTGTCAACAAATTCGTGAAGAACGGAAGGTTTTTGCGTACAACTCCGCTGCTTGTTAGTATGACTATGGCTATGACGCTTTCACCGGAGGGTTTTATCCAGCCTTTACGTATCTGAATTCATATGCAATTTGGGGGGGGGAATAGTTTATTTAAAATAGCTTACCTGGCAGCTTGAAAAATATTGTATGTAGATTCCCGGTTTAATTCGACATGAAATCACACCGGGTCAGGTCTTCAGGTCAGTTCAGGACTCAGGTCAGGTCACCTTTGCTTGTCGAATGAAGTGGTTTACTCTTGGCCTTATTCCTTTCTTTCAGGTATCGGATGAGTTGAGTTTGAGTAGCAAAACTAAATAATTATCTTCCTTTTTTCACTTTCTATCAATCACCGCACATGTTACAGTTCAGTTGGGAACAAATCAGGTATCAGTTTATTATGCTTTCACATGAGATGAGTGAGATTCATAAAAAATGCTCTATACTTTCTCCGAAATCAGGTAAATCTTGAGTTGAAGTATAATTTGATTTTCTTGTACAGGTACGAACGAACAACAATAATTAACTAGTAGAATACTTAATTATAACACGTAATTTATCACACACATCACTTGTTTTCCACACACACAAAATAACTTTCACTATTTACTTTTCTCTCTCACAAATAAACAAACAAGAATGAACTTACTCTCGCTAGTTATTTTGATTGTTGCCCAAAATAAAATGGGGAACAACAATAAATACTTCTTGTAATTCTTGTGAATTGACAGCTTTTCTTTTTTCTTTATTGGGAAAGTCGTGATTTCTCTTCCTATGATTTGTTTCTCTTTTTTTATATCGGAGGAGGAGGCTTCCCTTTTTTTCTCTGCATGTCTGTTCTGCTCAAGCACGTGTAATGTTTTGAGGGAGAGCTGGCAGAGCCTAGCTTGGTTTTATGCAGGAGTTTCCCCGGTTTTCCTCTTCCACCAAGCCATTTCCCTTTCCCAGCAAGCAAGCAAAGCAAGCAAGCGAAAAGGAGCAGCCAGCTAGAGAGCTCCAATCCAAAGAGAAATATAAACAGACATGGGCTACTCTACTACACAGCTAAAGGCTAGCACACTCTCTCGCTCTCTCGGAAATAAAACGATGACGCCATTGATCCCGTCGATGCCGTCATGATTTGCGTCACACTCCCTCCCCACCAACACAAACACCGTGTTTTGCTCAAGCCTCCCAGCTATACACACACAGAGAGAGAGAGAGATAAGCACCCGTTGTGGGGGAGGACGGACGACGGAAAAGGCTTGCCCCCCAACCAAAGCTACACTTCTTAAATACTTGTTAGAGGAAAGTGAAGGAGGATGAAAGGCAAGAGGGAGAAAAGCTCTTTGGAAATAAGTGGCGATGATGATGATGATGATGATGATGATTGTGGCTTGCTTGGCTTGGTCTATGCCTTTCTCCATTGGAGTAGCCTTGAAGAGTGTCGTCGATTTTTTTCCCCTGAACAAAAAAGAATTCTCTCTCGCTTTCTCTCTCCCTCTCTCTCTGGCTGGATCCCACTATTTTGTAGCATCACGGCTTGGGCATGTGGATACCGCTTTCTTTCATGTGCTTTCTCTACCTCATCGATTTCCAACTTAGCTCATAGCTCACGCTTGGTTTCTCCTTGCAGCATAAAAGCATAGCGTAATAAAAAGCTTTCCTCTTCCTTTATTTCAAGGCAGGAGAACGGAAAAACTTGTGGGGATCGGCGATGCCATCATCAACGTCCATCCCATGAAATCCGAAGCGGAATCCAAAACCCCACCTACAGCTCGCCCTTGTACGGAACTTAGCTTTCACCGGGATGGCATACCATCTACGTTGGAAGTAGCCTTGCTCTTGTGTTGCATTGAAGGTTTATGATATGACATGTTATGTTATCGAGGACTTGACTACACCACCACTTCTCCGTAAAAGTGTCCGAGGTTGAGAGGGAGAGAAAGCGGAGCTTTCTCTTCACCATTGGGACACTACACTGCATTCCATTCCATTCCATTGCTCCATCCATGACGTCATTGTTATCGATGCCGTCATCAGTTATGTCCCTTTTGATCTTTTATAGTATTATTCATGGAGAAGTGATATGGGTATAGTGACTTTATGCTCGCTTCGGGGGCAAGCTTTCTCTCGGTGGTGAAAGTATGCGAAGATGAGCTTTTTTCTGCCTTATGCAAGATTTATTAGGAGGAAAACGGGATTTAAGAGAGAAGAGCTAGATTATGTTTTTTTTCTTCTTCTTCTCATTCTCAAGTTGCTGTTGTTGTTGTTGAGCGGAAGTGGGGGAGGCGGATGTGATGTGATGATCCGATCATTTCGCTGGAAGCCATGATGGCTTTCACCCTGATTGTCAGCTTCCTATTAAAAATGATGTGGGATTCAATAAGTTGTCTTCACAAAATGTAAAATGGGTAGGGTATTTTAAAATGTCAGTTTTAAGTAATAAAAACAGTCAGTTTGTTGTTTAAGGCTGAAATAAGGTACTTGAGTTATGTGTAAAACAAATCAGTGGACTTTCTCCTCCTCCCCACTCCCGCCCTCCCACACACACAGAGAACACACCTGAGTTAACCATATCATGTTACATCCTTCCTCGTTTATAAAACAGCATTTTGTCCCCACTCACTCCACCAAATCCCTTGAACTTTGACCGACACGGAAAAAATGTCAGGTGAGAAAATGTCAAGTTGAGTTGCTCTTATGTATGTAAATGGGAATTAATACAATCAAATCCTTCCTCCCGTCATTTTCATTCGATAGTATAATGACAGGGGAAACAAATTGTAAATATGTTCATATAGACATTTGACATTTTCCAGAAAAGGGCAGAAAAAAAACACTCCTTGTTTTAAACTCAATAACTTTCACCTGTCATGTAATAGTTATAATTACCAAGAAGTTCATTTCTATTCTGATCAGGCAACCAAACCATATTAATTTTTCCGTATTAGATAAGGCAGCGATGATGATCCCGTCACGTGGTTATCACATGGACATGGACGATTTATTTTTCTCGTCACCTGCTAACCAGTCATTTCCGGAATTCCATAAAATGATTTGTTTGCATTAGCCCATTTCATGCTTTCTTCCATCTGGCTAGCACGTGACTTAACTGAACCCTAACTAATGATAATGATGATGATGATAAATAAAGAAGGAAAACCATCACGTCATCATCTTGTCTTGGAACGTTACGTAATGGAGGGGAAGGTAGAAAGGAACTATTTTTGAGCCTTTTTTCTCCAGCCAGGCAGGTGCGAAACAAACATTTGAATGGCTTACAAAAATGTCAGAGAAAGCGGATGGGTCTTATTATTGCCTAACAACTTTCACCGGAAGGAGAATAGGGCACGCTCATACCTATACAAAACATGTACCATCATATTTCAACCGTCAACCCATCCATCTTTCTTTCCTCCTTTTTCTTATTTTTGCATAAAAACTCAAAAATAAAACCGTCACTCCATTTCCAATTCCATTCCATTTCCCATCCACCTACACAGCTCAGCACAGCACAGCACAACACAATAAAGCGTAAAGCGTTTCCAGTCTAGCGACTTTTCCCTTTATTGACTCGATTAGCTTGATTTAATTTTAGCTTTCCTTCCTTCCTTTCTACTCATCCTCCTCCTTTTTTTCTTCAAAAAAGACGACACTGACTATGTTACATCATTAGTTAGGATTACGTTTCCATTCATTACCGACACCATCACTTGAGTCGGCTAAAAAGAATGTGACGGAGAAAGCATATTTTTTAAAAAGAAAGTTTATTTTCGACTTTCCAATTCAACTTTCACTTCTTTCCCTTCCCATACGTCACTTTCTTCCTCCGTTCGGATAGTTTGGAAACAAATAACAACGTTTTTTTTGACTTACGAAAGGAAACAGCATGTTTCTATTTTTGCACGGAACTTTCTCCCACGTCCGTCCCTGATATTCACATGACATGATCACATTATCAAAGTGCGACATCGAATTATTATTATCATCATCATTTTTTTCCTTTCCTTACTTTTTTTTCTTTCTTTTTTTATTTTCTCCAAAGAAAGCGGAGAAAGGGACTTACTTACCTTTGAGCATTGACGGGGAAGAAAATTAGATACATGAAAGGAGAGAGAATAAAGAGTTGCTTTCTCTTTATCCGAAATGGCTCATATTACTTCTTTCTTTTCCTTTTTTTTTGATTTGCTCATGTTTGGCTGTCGCATGTCCCATGCGAAAGAAGGGAATAAGACACATGGGAAGGACATAAGTGAAAGTTGTGAGCTTTTATTTTTGGCTCGTGAATAGACTTGCTTCAAAGCAGTCTACTTATTTTTAAAAAGGGATCTACATTTCATTTTTTGCCAATTTTTGCTCATGATGATGAATGAGCTTAGCAACGAGTCACATTCCCCATTTTTTATTTTTGATCTTGGAGAAAGCTGATATTTTGTTACGGGGGATTACGATGACGATCTGGATGGAGTTCAAAAGGAAGAAGACGGAAGGAAGCCTTTCACTTTTCTATTTTTTGACTTAAGGATCATTTGATCCGGAGAAAGCAAGAAAGAAAGAAAGGAAGGGAAAAAATATTCTGTTTTAAATGATATTTATTCGTGATATGATATGATATGGATTGAGTATGACTTTCACTCACTCACATGTTTGATGTGACATGTGCGTCAGACGCGTCACCAAGGAAGGCATGGCGAGGCAAGGGAAGATGACGGATAGGAGGAAGGATATGATATCTGTGGAGGCAAGAGATGGAAGGAAATGGATGAAAATAGATACATGGATTGGGTTACTTTCTTCCGAGGAAATAAAAATAAAGGATTGAGAACCCTTTTGGGAGTCAATCGAGATGAAGACGTCAATCAATCCCTCCCCACCACAGTCAAATATACATAACAACATAAGTATGGATGGAGGGAGTTGGTGGGCGACAAACAAAAAACGTTTTTGGGAGGAACACCGCGTGGTATGTAATGTAAATGTAATGAATCCTGGAGTATAAATAAAGCCATGCTTATTTATCGAGAGGGGTTGCGTTGTTGGTTCGTCTCATGTGTCGTGTCGGATTCATTTTTTTTTATTTCTGCTGCTCGTCACTTCCGCTTTTGGAACACGAGCTTAAAAAATTATTATTATTTTTATGCTGAATATAATTTGATACATCACATGTTGCTATTATTATTACTTTATTAATATTAATTATTTTTTTCAAGTAAAAATATGACTGCCTTTGATCCGAAAATAAATAATTGCTTCCTGTTTAGCCCGAACTGATTTTGGTTTTATTTGATTAAAAAAAATGAGACGTCATTCGGTCATATTCAGTCAGACAAAAGAGAATTCCAGCTCATATCAGATTTTGTGTATTGATTTGGGACTAAAGGCGTAGATATGTATTGATATCATCCATTTTTTTTAAAATGCAGATAAGCAGTTTAACTAAAGCAGGAGCAGCAGATAAGCAGTGATAAGGGAATAAAGGGGAAATTTAAAGTTTGTTTTATTTTGAGCTGTCCAGTATAAATGATTGATGAGCGGATGACTGACTATGATTGTGTTATTGTTATTATGGGATGATGAGATTGACATTGACTTTAACTATTTTTATAGAGATTTAATTGTGCAATCAGTATTTATTTTTGCTTTTGTTTTGGGAGAGAGGAAATGGAGGGAGGAAGTTGGTCATCATCAACACGGACTAATATAAAGTCCTTGCTGGGAACTCATTTAATTTATTCCGAGTTTTGATTTTTTACGGTCATATCCATTTCAATCCATTGATAAGATCTCTCTGAAGTCTGAATCCATTAAATTATTAGCTAATTATTCCTAACTGACTTTATTTGTTAAAAAAATAAAAATAAAATAAAATGAAGAGACTCACGATCAGTGAAACTGGTGTAGTGCCATTTACACTGCTCCTGGCCATCTCCCTCCTAGCATGGCCAATTAAACTGGATGCCAAAGGTAGATAAGAATTTTAACTAATTCGAAACTAATTAATTAGTTATGTTAAAATGCGTAAAGATAAAAAACTGATTGGTTGCTAATTATGTATTTTTTTAGTTGCCGGAACGGCCAACGTTTATTGCGACTGTTCGGATTGGGATTATCATTGTGGAGGACCGGTGACCTTAGACCCTCCACCATGTTCAACAGCTTCTGAGCCTGAACCAAGCCCATCAATCCCAACGGAAACAACACCACCATATTCCACAATAACGCCATCAACCCCACCGCCGCCGGGGACGGTGACCCCGAAATTCACAAAGAACCTGTATCAGACTTCCGTCCCATCTTGGCCCATCCCGGCAGGGAGCATCCTGCGACCTGGAATCGAGGCGGGGACGCCATTCCAAGATCCAATCAGCTACAGACTGGGATCAGGGTCGTCATCATCCGACTTGATAAGGCTTGCCCCAGGGACTGGCAACACTCAGGACATCGTCTTCACGAGGACCGTAGCGGAGGGGGCATTCGTCGGTCCGAACAATGTGATGCTGTTGGAGGTGCTGGCGACAGTGAATGGGACGGATGGAGGAAACGGTGCTGGTACTGGAGTGGCCGTAGTTGCCATTGTATTTCCTAAACCGACGAGGGGAAGGCTCATGGACTTCAAAAAATAATAAAGATGGGATTTTTTTTGGGGGCAATCTGAGACTGTCATATTATTTAATTGTAAAAAAAAAATCCAAAATGTCCAATAAAAGTCTTTTCAATGCTATTACGTAATATAATAAAAAATCTCATCCAACCTATATTTCACACTTTACTAATCTTAGATTAGAACCGTCGTCTTTTTATCTTTTTTTTAATTTTTGTTCATGTTTGGGAGTTGAGCCGGGTAATATCATAATCATCATTCGGAGATCAGTCAAACATGAACAGTAGCTTTTTCGGCTTAATTACGATTAGCTGAGGATTTGTGCCTAATACGAATAATATGACATATGACCTACTTTGGAAACAAACGGCTTCGGTTTTGGCTCTCCAATAAGCCTACAATTAGCCGTTTGCTTTGAGTTTGAATTTTATGCACAATATTTTTGAACTGTTCCATATTTTATTTCGTGTGAAGTGAATGATTTTATTTTCCGATTCGGTAATCTGATTTGACCTTATTCTTCATCTTCATCATCAGCAACGGGACTTTATGAGGAGATTAATTAAGTATTTAATTTATCTATGAATGGCCAGCTACTGCTAGATC
>JAQGAI010002976.1:0-11416 GCA_034696905.1 Lepidocyrtus violaceus
GGGCTTTATTCATTAGAAACCACATTACTGCAAAGAGAAATCCTCCTGGGGATGCCACCACGTCTTTGCTTATATAGTCGCGAATTTCTGGAATAGTCATTTCTACCACTTGGATCAGCTCTCCTTCATCAGCGAGGCCACCCCCTTTATAATTTAAAGCAAAAGTACAAATTATTGTATCACAGCAATAAATTAAGTTTAGATCGAACAGCTACGAAATTAGACTTAAGAGTTCATCATTTAACTCAACTCACCATCGTTGATTTTCATTTGATCTGTACATTCAGCGAAAAATATCGTTCCTTGATCGCCACTTGCACCGATCCCAGATCTGAAAAAAAAAAACCAGCAGATAGTACATTCTAAACGCAGTGTACAATAATTGGGAAAAATGAAATAAAACTTGTAGAGATTTTAGTCCTACTGGTATGTAATCAGCTTCTGAAAGTTTGCCAATGGTACGTCATATCCACATTCTTCAAGGACCTCCTTCCTAATGATTTCATTATAAGGCAAGTTGGCGTCAACTATTCCAGCGCAGAGCTCCATCGTAATTCCTAAACTAGCAGGTGCTTTTGACCAGTCGACATCATGCAGGGAATTATCTGCGGTCTTTTTCATTGCGTTGTTGGCGTACACAGCTAAAATGGACAAGCAACATATTAGGACTATTAATGATCAAATATATTATCAGTGATAAAAATGTAAATTACCTGGTCGGAACTGCTTGACAAACATGAGGACTTTTCTGGAGGTATTGTAAAGAAGACACGAAACGCTGCAAATGGCAAAGGAATTAAATTTAGAACATTTAGTATTTTATAATATATTTTATAATTACTTTATAATTTTTGAAATCGGCATTTACAGTCTATTAACGGTCAGTATATTTGTAATTCGAGGCAAACCTTTGATGATTCTTCACAAAATCCCAGTAACGTTTCTTGCCATTCTGGAAGGACCAAATAGTAATTCAAGTTACATCACGCGCAGTCAATATTCAATTAGTGCCTGAATTTCTGAAAGTACCTGAGTGAAAGTCATCCTGACCGGGTTGAGAAAGTCGGATGCAGGCATGGGCCCCAAGCTGACGTCTTTGATATCCTCCATTCTGAATATGAGACTGTTACTGCTTTCTCCCCTTTGAGTAGAGAACATAATGTTACGATTGAATAAAACAGTCCGATTGTAATTACAATTTTTCAAAGTTTGCTTCAGCATTCGAAAGACAATTTAGACTGTTACAGATATATCCTGACTAGTACATTCAAGTGAAAACGTAACATATTACGCCTATTATGATACACTACCATATAGAAACAAAAGGTTGATTTTTATTGTTACCTTTGATGTATTGATTGATTAAGATTATATTTCCTCTTATACACTTGCTGGTGAGGTGAAGTTATGACTGGTTAAAAATTTTCAACGAATTACTTGAGTGTTATTCATGCTAGCATGGTGACATGAGACGAGAGCTATTGATAAAACACCGACAGAGCTCATTTCATTTCCCTATACTGTTTCCATCCACCAATCCATGTGGTCTTTACTTGGTCGATGATTGCATAATATAATGAAGCTTTCTCCTGCTATTGCTGGAGGATAGGATATGTGTACACACATAGCGTATAGAATACAAGCTTTACACACAATGTTATCTATAGACAAGCCAAGGATTGTACATTGCTCTCTTTCGCAAAAGTATTCTTTTCAAATTCTACAATCCAAAACTCAACTTTTCAAAAAACACCCGATGTTGCAACACATTTTTGTGTGTGCAGAATACAGGCAAAATAAAATAGATGCATCAATCACAAATCAGGACATAGGTATATTACTTTAATGTGTAAAAATATTTAAAAATTTTGGAACCTTTCGCATACTTTTTTGAACATACAGTACAATTTTCAAAATTATTAACAAAAAGGTAAAAAGGTGTAATACGAGTACTTACCGAATTGTTCATAGCTTATTTCCAATTCAAATTTTTTTACCAGCTACATACATACAAGGATATATATTTTATTATAATCTGTAGGGAATCTACATCTACATTATGTAATACCATAAAATTACGAGAAAAACAATTACTATCAATGAGATTCAATATTCAATACGTAAAAGTGAATTAATTACATATATTGAAATTAACGGAGTTTGTATTTATATATTTTGAAATTATTCAAAGTCATAGCCATATACAGAAACGAAGCAAGAAAGATTATTTTCGAGATTTTCTATTAACGAAAGACTAAATTAACAAGAAGGAACCTTATTCGCCAGAAACCACATCAATGCATAAAGCAGTCCTCCTGGAGATGGGACTGTGTCTTGGGCCAGGAACTCTCGAACTTGAGGAATGGTCATTTCTACCATTTCAATGAATTCTCCTTCTTCTGGTAAGCCACCTCCTACAATATGGTTGGATTTAGAAAGAATTAGGTACTTTAGGTGTAAAAGGCAGGCGTAGATTTCGTGACAGTAAACTCACCTTGGCTAACTTTCATTTCATCGGTGAATTCAGCGAAAAAGACCGTTGACTGCTCACCACTTCCACCTATGCCAGATCTAAAAAAAATATTCCATTTAATTACCAATATCTGTATAATTATCGTAGTTCAGCTAAAATCATTAGGTAACCAACTAATAGTCTTACTGGTACGTAATCAGTTTTTGAAAGTTGTCAAGCGGGATGTCCAGTCCGCATTCCTCCAATACCTCCTTCTTTGCAACTTCCTTGTAAGACATGTTGACATCAACAATTCCAGCACAGAGCTCAATCGTCAAACCGGAACTGGCAGGGACCTTCGACCAGTCCACCTCCTGCAGGGAAGTATCCGAGCGCGTCTTCATTCCGGCATTGGCATACACCGCTATGATAGTTCAATAGTCGACGATAAATAGATTATCAAAAGCGGCATTGTAAACCGTAAGATAGAGTGTGCATAAAACTGCTGATGGAACTATAAAATAATTGTAATCCCGACAAAAGTCCTACCTGGCCTAAACTGCTTGACGAAGAGGAGGACCTGCCTTGAGGTATTGAACAGAAGACATTGAACGCTGCGACAAAACAATTAAAAAACATTGGATCGCGCGGGATTATTTTTATTTTGGTATTTGCCCATTAAAACTCTTTTATTCATCCTGCGTAAATAATATGTACCGTTAAAACTCATTATTCATGTGATATATATGTCCCTACCTTTGATAACCTATTTTGAAATCCCAGTAGCGCTTTTCCCCATTCTGAAAGTGGGTAAAATTAGGTACGATGGAGGATCACGACCAGTAAATATAAATTATTTTGTTTGACAATTTTGTGTCCTTCTGTCCGAATACCTGAGTGAATGTCATTCTAACAGGGTTGATGTATTTGGAGGTGGGCATTGGCTCCAACTGCACATCGTTAATTTTAATGTCTTCCATTTTAATTTTCTGGCAGTAAAAATATTTAATACGGCTTCCGCTGCGCTGTAATCGTATTTTTATTATAAAAACGATAACGGGCTGGTTTATTCCATAAAACTACCTTTTACTTAAATTCGTCAATAAAATTAAATAATACTTCGTAGAGTGAATTAAAATTAAAATTCTCTTACTTTTTGGAATGGATATGACAATCCTTGCAGACAGCAAAGAAGAGATTGACTTTTTTATACGAATCGTCATGAGCAAATGAGGAATTTCTCTTTCCCAAAAATGAAAAACGAATGATTTCTTCTCAATTTGTCTTTGACACATAGCAGCTGCAGCCAGCCTTCCAGCGCTCTTTTACTTCCAACAGTCTCAATCTCAATGAACCCCTACAATAGTTAACTAATGAGTGCGTCTATGATCAGACCTGCTCAGTATTGCATATTAAGGACTGACTGCCGACTGCTGTCCCTTCAGCTAATTACTATATTATACGTATGTAACAGCTTTCTGTAACCTAATCACAGTAATTTCAATGATGACATGTTCATATGAATGAATGGCTAAAGAAGAAATAAACCCAATTTCTTAGATCACAGTGAAGTGATTGACTTTTGACGACGAATAATTTCCAATTCCTGTGAACCAACTCCCATTAATACGTGTGATATGACGGATTTTGTCTGCACCCTGTAAAAATATGAAAATGCTGAAAAATGCAACGATTTATACATCCATTAAATAAACCTCTTCGTTTCACAACTCATAAATTATTTTTATAGTTTTCCACATTTTTATTTATTGTATTTTTCAAGTATTATTTACGAATTTATTATAATAATTATCATTATTCAATATATAATAATAATAAAATCGGGTTTTAAACAATATATATAATTATTTATTTATTATGCAGACATTTATATATAGGTACTCCTACTAAAGTTATATTATACGTTGACGCTGCTACAAACTAGTAGCCCTTATATCATAATGTTTTGTATGCAAATTATTATATTGCATAAAATAATTATCTATTTAACTACCTGTATTATGCTTAATCAAGTGGGACACTTAATACTTAAAATCATCTTTGCACATTTTTAATTCAAGTTTATTTAATTTAATTATTCCAAAAAAACTGTACATTGTTTATACACATCTCTTTCTTTTAAGTATAAGAGTTCTACTTATGTAAATATATTTATCGGTCTAACCTAAATATATTAAATTACATAGATTTATTTTATACACAATATTTCTACATGTTCATCTTACATTGATGGCAGCCTTACAAAATCTAAACTGCTTTAAACAATCTTTTTTTTTGTATTTACTAAAATTACCTACTAATTAGTATTAAAATGTAATTAGTGTACTTTTTCCTTTTTACCTTAAAATACAAAAATCTTTGTGAGAATATCGTCATATTTGTTTTTTTTTAAATTATGCTTTTTGCTTTGTTTTACTCAAGTTGTTTCCTTTCTAATATCGATGTCTTCGTCGCGAGAAAAAAATTATTACGTTTTCCATTTTTTTGTATGTTTTTCTGAAAGATCAAGTTTTCGGTCCTTTCGTAGGTCGCTGAATAATCAAAATTTAAAAAAATAATTTAGCCATTGTCCTTTCCGAGAGAGAAAGAGGGAGAAAATAAGGAGTTATTTAAGAAATCAAGTCGATTTTTTCCTTTAAATTTTCCATTTGAAAAAATTATTACTTTGTTTTATTCCAGTTTTAATTTCTTTAGCTAAATATAACTGTAGAAAAAGTTTTTCTTTTGAGAGCCACTACGTATTCGCTATTACGTAATTTTTATACAAATAGTTTCTCATTTAAAATTATTAATAGCACAAACAGTCATCATTATATATTTTGTCCACTCCACATCTTAATATTCATTTTTTGTTGCAAAAAAAGAAAGTATTCTCTGTCCATTTCTAAACAATATAGGAAATTAACAAAAATATATAATATTTTTCTCTCGCATTTTTGTCCAAGAATAATTTGTCATCTAAAAAATAAATTTAAACTCACAGAAAACTAGAATTCTTTCTCTATAGGCATTTCTCTTTCATACTGCAAAATTGAGTTTTGTAGCTTGAGTTGATTTGAGTTTAGTACAAGAGGAATCTGATCTAATTACACATTGGTTTTGCAAAGGTGGTTGTAATTTACGTTAAATGTTAATTAGTAGTGTAGTTTTGTTTTAATTTTGGTAGGTAGGTTTAAATATATTTTATATAACTAACTATTATATACTGATTTTAGCACAACATTAATGTTCATTTTTTTTCCATAATAATTCTTTTGTTGGATTTTCAATAAAATGAGTTCTTTCATCTGAGATCAGCAGATTTGTTTTTGAAGGAAAAATTTTGAGTTGAAAATAATTTTGTATTCCAACGGGGAAATGAATGATGGAGGGAGTGAAAGTCGAAGACGTTCGGTATTGCGACGTGCTACCCTAAACCTTCTTTGGTTTTTTGAAAATTATTGCCTTGTATAAACAAATTGAGTAAGAATTTTAAATCTTGATAATCATAATGATTGTTTCAAAGAACAAACTTAGAAATTACGAACAAAAATACATCTACCGTTTAAAAAATTATAACATATACTATACGTGTAAAGCTACTTGAGACTGATGTTGACACATTTGTAAAACCCTAGAAAAAGGCGGACGTACTAAAACATGGCAAAAAATTAGTAAATTCTTGTTATTGCACATATTTCATATGTATATGAGTTTATCTTACAAAATAAAACTATATTATAATAATGCTCGAACTAAAACCGAGAAAGAAGATCAATGTTTTTATACTTTCTGAAATCTAGAATGAAATCATTCATTTTTTGCTTGTTGCATCTTGATCAATTTGTTTTGCTGAAGACTTCCGTTTTGGGGATGATCATCAGAGAGACGAGGATGAGTAGGAAGGAGAGATCAGGCTGTCCATGGGCAGATTATGATTATTGTAATGATTGCCAACGTTTCTGCTCAGATCACTCCTCCGCGACTCGAGACCGCATTGACTGTCTTGCTGAGCAAATGTGTTCGATAAGGGGGAACTTGGTGGGGATGAAGGAGGGGTGGTTGATGAAAGAGTTGCGGTACTGGGGGAGGAAGCCGTTGTCGGGATTATTGTAGAGGGTGGCTGTGGTGGCAGCATCGAACAAGATGACTGATGAGGTGGAGAATTGCACGGAGACTGTGAAAGCGGACTGGTCGACTCAGGTTGCTGTTCATGGTGGTGGAGGTGATGTTGATCAGGTAGTGCTATACTGGCTGAGTTGGTGGTGGATTCGACTAAATTATTTGAAGACTCGTTAGTACTGCTACAGGTAGTACTAGTATTACTGGCCATTGTGTACTGTTCACAGCTATTATTACTTGTGCTAGCACCACCTGAGGGGGAGCTTGTGCTGTTTCTAATCTCACCGATATCACTAATCTCCATCGGGGTAGAAGACGAACTGGTTGGGGGTTGCAGCGTGGTGAGATGTTCACTGCCACTTGCTACAGTATTGAGTAAATGAGTAGTCATGATGGGGTGGTCTGCCGTAGGAGGTTGTGGCGGTGGAAGTTGCTGGAAGCTTGGAGAGCATTGGAGATACGGATTCACAGAGCTTTGAGACGTTGTAGGTGGACTGCTGTTACTGCAAAGAGCGGAGGATGATACTTGTATTGCACCAGTTGAAGAGACCACTGAGGAAGAGTTCGAAGCTCCTGTAAGTGAGGATGACATGGCCACGCTGTTGAAGTCGACTAAACTTGATTGATGACTACTCGTAACTGGGATAGCTGATACTGGAGGTAATGACACTATCGGAGGAGGCGGTGGGATTGGGCTTGTGTAGTAGTAAGAGCTAAGGCTCATATCCAGATCGTCAGAGTAGCCCGAGTCGCACTCCAGCAGCGAGGAAGTTCCACTAGCCACATCCGACATTAGCATTGAGGAAGTTTGTGAGGACGCTTGGGAAGGGGCCGTACTGGATGGGCTAGCGTTTGGCGGCGGTGGCAACAAGAGATCTTGTTCGTAGTCGTAGGATGTCGTATGGAACGGAGTGGGTCGTGGTGAGTTGTAATCGTACGACGAGAGATAAGGCGCTTCACTGTATGGATTCGGTGTCAGGTACGGGTCATGACCTCCATTTGGAACGGTATTTGGAGCTTGGGGAGGTACTCCGCCAAGCATACCTGTTGTAGGAGCACCACCAAGTGGGGGAAGTCCTAATGCACCTCCTGATTGTAAAGGGCCACCGCCAAGACCACCACCCATAACCATAGTGTTCGGTCTTGTATCTGTTATCTGGGGCTGACTGGATTGAAGGCCTCCTGGGGGAGGAGGAAAACAATTGTTCTGGTTGCTTGGATTGTTCAACGGAGGTGGTGGGGATGGCCAGAAGGAAGGAAGCCTTTCTCTGCTTTTTAGAGACTGCTCGTCCGCGGCTTCATCTTCGTTTCGAATCTCTTGTTCTATGTGGCGTAGCGTGTTGCAAATGAGCACGGAGCGATGCAAACTGGGTTCCACACAATTCTGCAAAAATATAAGACAGGACAAAGTTAGTATCGTTTTCATCTACATTTAAATCGAACATAAAAAATGTGCGCAGAAGTCGATGATTCGCTAATGTTGATAAAACTTACCGTTCTAAATTTATTAAGTTTGCACAAACTCAGATGAAGTACAGTAGACCGCTGCTGCTTGTAGGTACAAAGCTCATCCTCGTCCTCATCATCGGAAGCATCAAACTCCTCACCGGAATTAAACAAGTCTTCGGAAGAAATGGAGTCACACGAGGAGGAACTAATGGCATCATCAAAATCCGCGCTGTTATTCCCCGAACCCCCACCACAACTGCTGCCTCCACCCCAACCACTCTCACTTGAAATACTACTCTTCCTCGCCAAAATTGTTGAGTCTTGCGCAGATCCCAGGTTAAAGTATGACTTGCCATTCTCGTCTTCCGTAATTACTTCATGGTGGGGACTAGCTCCCCCATTTAAATGATGGTGATTCACACCATTCAGCTGTTGCTGTAATTGATGATCTACCAAAGAGGTCAGAGAAGAAATGGAAGGATTCATTCCATGATGAGCCTCACTCGAAATCCCATTCATTACAGGGGTTGCCTTCGCAGGATTATTCCATTCTATCGGATCCTCATCGATAGGGCTGAGGACGGTGGTTACCGCTGTGGCAAGAGGGCTACATCGCTCAGGTCCCAATAAACTGGTGAATCCTACTAAACCGTTAGAATTTCCTTGAAGGATTGTCGACTTCGTACTCCCATTACTGGTCAAGTACGCAGAGTGAGAATCAAGTATAGCTGGAGCGGGAAGTGCTTCCAATGTTGACTTCAGGGACTCTAGTGGGTCTGCTATTGCGTATTGGGATGCTACCCCGATCAAAGAGGAACTTCCAGAAGAGCTCGTCGTCAACAGAGTACGTGCAAGGATGGAAGTTGTCACCAACTCCGAACTGTTCTCTGAGGACGAGTCTTGTACTATGATTTGGCTGGCTAACTCTCCATTCCCTCCCCCAGCTCCCCCCAAGGGAGTTGTTGCTTCATCGTTATTATTGTTGTTCTGGTTTAGCTTGGCAATCTTGGCGGAGACTACTTCATCTCCGTCCATCGGCGACTCCAGGTGTCGCTTCGTCGCAAGGGATGCTACTCCCATTGTGTCTCCCTTCGTCGATGCTGAATCCTTTAAAAATCACAAGAAAAAATCATTCAGTTAGTTAACTAGCTAGAAAATTATTATCTTTAATAAAAATTTGCGTCTATGTCTTTTTCATATTGCTTCTTTCTTTTCATTCAAAACTGGAACCCTATCCTATTCCCTATATTTCTTCCTTCCCACATACGCCATACGTTAACATAACAGATTATCCTCCCTGATTGCCGACAAACGATTTACCTGACATGGACAAAACTTTTCTCAGATTGTAGGACAGGTCATACTTACTCTTTCCAAATCTCTCCCCTATTTTCCCATGTCACACATTAAAACTTCACCTTGTCTCCAATTCATTATCCTGTTCCTTTCTCCCTTTCCTACAAAGATTTACATCATTCCTCTCTCCGCTCAACTTCTCCTTACTCCTTTCCTTCCCCCTTTCTTCTCCCATCCATATCCAGAAGTCCAACCGCAGGAACACATTTTCCTTTCATCTGATTTCATGAGTCCACTTAAACTCCGCTTTCATATCCCATCTTACATAAAGCCAGCCAATTTACACCATCAACATGGCCATTAGAAAAATCCATATCCTCCCGTCCATGTGCTTTTTCAAGCCAGCACGTGAGGAACAAAGACAAAATGCCAAAAAATCATCCCTGTTAATTGTTGAAAAAACAATAAAACGGTTTGACTCTCCTCCCCATGCTTCATATCTCATATCATACATATTCACGCAATCGTTATCATAAATGACTTCTGCTTCAACAACACAAAATACGTTTTATATACCTACATGAATTTAATGCAGCGACAGTATTGACAGCCAGCTTTAATCAAACTTGAGCTCATTTCATTTTCATATCCTACAAGCCCTCTGTCCGTACTTTGTTCTCTCCCCCTCATTCCATCATATACTTTTATATAAGATAACGCAATTCGCAATAAATACAATTTTTTCTCGTTGAAGGTTGAATTTATTCACATAAGCCCATTCCTGACTGCAACTTTTATGTGCAGCTTCATCATCATCCCAGCCAAATGGAATGGAATGAATATTTACAAGGACCTTTTACTGCGGACTGCCTACTCAACTCCTCGTATCAGGTACACTCCACCTTATCTTCTCGAATAAAAATCAGCCTCCCTTCAATCACTGCCGTAAAAGCGTAAATAACGTGTGACTCCCTTAACTTGTGAATTGGACTCGGACAATTCTTTTGCAACGCTTTTTCAAGAAAAGGTAATGCCTATCTCTAGCTCATCTCATATATATGTGAAAATCTCATACTTTCAACATTCGCATAAAAAACATGAAGTATGTACGTAAGTTACGTTTGACTTGTGAGTTGCGACTGACTGCTGAGCTATATCAAATGCTGTTGCTGCTGCTTCATCTCATTACATTAAACTAACTATTCTATATTTGTACTTTACATTTAATTCAATTTCATATAGCGCGCAGCGCACCGCAACAACTCAGCAGCATAGGATCTCACCAACTACTTATATTGCTATCATCATTATTTTCATAGAACTCAAGTGGGTTATGAGGTCGCATTGGATTGGATTGAATATCTCTCTTTCTATATATCTCCTTTTATAAAACAGTTTTTTTTAATAAGACTATATTTTTACGTTGCACATCTCATCATCAACATCAAACTGCACCTTACATTTATTTTGTCTTTTTGTCATCCTCTCGCCAACAAACAAGAGCCACGCCATTTACTATACAACATGCCATGCAGCAAAATAAAATGCAAGGCTCTCTCTTTCTTTCCAATCCTCGCCAATCGCAATCAAACTATTTTTTTAATACAAAAATAAATTACCACCACGCATCTCATATTAGCATTTTACTACTATAGTTAGCTGTACACTTAAAAGTGCACTGGCTTGGCTGCTCTCTCAACAACATACCTGACAGCGTTCATATCCCTTCATTTGGGAAAAAAATCGTTCCACAACCACAACAATTGCCGTCATTGTAGTAAAAAAGGGTACATAGACAGCGCCAATATTTTTCAAACAGCTCATGATGATGATGATGATGATGAGCATGAGAGCTCAACAATGAGACTATGAGAGCAAGGCATGATCATACATCAAACATCTGTGAGAAAAGAGAGAGAGAGAATCGAGAATGAAAAAAAAAATTCAACTGTACACAACAATCACAAATCACAATCCACAACATTCATGATTTCATACTGAGTGAGTCAGGTGAAGTCTCAAGTTTCGTTCACTTCTCTCTCGCTCGGCTCGCTTTTGCTCCCTCCCTTCCTCCCTTTTCGCAAAAATTGTATTGTG
>JAQGAI010002977.1:0-11415 GCA_034696905.1 Lepidocyrtus violaceus
GAGTCGCTATAGGGGATGCGGTGGGATCTGAATTTTCTTCTTTTCCCTTGTCCTTGTTCTCCTTAAAACACAACTTCCTGAAGTGTCCTTTCTTTCCACAACCGCCACAGAGGTTGTCCTTGGCCTTGCATTTGGCCTTGGTATGACGATACTCCATCATCTCCTTACACTGTTACATCTTTCCACCACAAAAACTGCAAGTTATCTCGATCCTTTGGGTTCACGCTTATCTGCTGGAAGGCCTTGGCAGTATCCGCTGTCACTCCCACCGCGTTCATTCGAAATCTGGTGATGGCGGCATGGATGACTTCAATCAGGTTTGGCCGCTTTTCCAGGCAGTCGTTTAAAGATGGCTTTCCTTGTTCCTTACTTGAGGCATCAAATACGGGCCGGTTTGGAGTCGTGGTGCTGGATGGCTTCATTACAGCATGATGAGGAAGGAAGTGGGCTGGCATACCCAACTCTGATTCTGGTACTTTCTCAATCATTTCTAGCTCCTCCCGTAATTGGAAAAACTTGCTGTAGTCTGCATAGAGGTATAATAAGTAAAGCATTATATTATTATTATATTAAGCAAGGTATTATTCAACCTCTATGGTAGTCTGTAATGGCTCCATTCTTCTTTAAACTAGCCGTGCAGTCTTCTTTCAGCAAGGAACCTGTTGCTTGGCAGTGCAGGATGAATTTCAATCCATGACAGGTGGACCTCGTAGCGACCGTTTTCCTGGACTTTAACGGATTCCTTGAAGTGACACATCGCATCCTTCTCCAGCTCCTCCTTCGCCTTTCTTGTCGTTGGTTCCGTTATCCCGAGCATGTCGAGTTCCCATAGCTTTCCAGCGTCCTCTGAGCTCACGTGCAGATCACAAACTACATTGATCTTTGACTCTCGAGCCTCTGGCAGTTTTCCCATCAAGGTCCACCCAAACACGGTCTCCGCAGCATACGGCCCTCCGTCTTCGTCTCCGGTGGCAGTCGTTGTGAAGGAAGATGGTTGATTTGACTTCTTTTCTTCCCCCTGGACTGGAGCTACTACCGGCGGAGAAAGTAGTTGGCGTAATTTCAGATTAAGAAGATGCGAACCTCGAACCTCCACTTGAAGTTGGTCGTTGGAACCGGCTTTGTCCTTGAGTAAAAGGCAATCTTGGTGTGGCTGTGGTTGGTGTTGTAGAATCGAAAGAGGTACTGCTACTACTGCTTTCTCCAGGTCGTTAGAACTATCCCCTAGACCGGAAGCCTCCCCTGAAGGGAGTTGGGCTGGCTACAGGTGTGGCATCACTTGATTTTGCTGGATAAATGGATTGCGTATCTACTTGGTTTGAATCTACTTGGTCACACTGGAAGTACCGGCTTTCTCTTTCCACAAGTTGAGCATAGGTTGAGGGTCGATTGTTGTGGCTTCCTCGTCTTCATCTTTCACTGTGGTCTCACTAGTTTCACTAACCTGGCTTCCAACTTCGTTCAAATCATCATCGTCGTCCTTTCCGAATGGGCGTCTAGTTCTCTTGGCTCCGCCTGCGACGTTCCTTCCCGTTAGTCTGGTTGGTTCAATTGCTCCAGCCATTCCAGAGTGGATTGTATGAAGTAGTGAGGTATGTGTAGGTGGTGTTGAAAATAGTTTCCTTCTGATTGTTCATATTGCTCATGCGGAAAGCAGTGGAGGAAGCAATTTTATCTTTTTCAACAACTGATGGCTCTGGAGCCTCAGTATCATCTTCACAGTCATCATCATACTCATCTGAAGGATCGGTTGGGCTGACGGAGGAAGTTGACAATATAGCTGTGTGGGTAACAGTTGGGACGACATTGTTGACCACTTCCGCCCTGCTCTTGATGAATGTCTCATCTCAAGATATTAAACAATGTTGTGAAGTAGGTGTAGGTGGTAAAGAATGTCTTGAATACTTGATAGCCAAGAGAATCGGTCCAGGACTCCTGGAACCCACATTGGTGGAGCTACCCTGTCTCAAGGACCTGGATGGAAGGGAAGAAACGGTCTTGTATGATTTGGACCTGAGAGCCACACTAGCAGTTGACCTGATTTTCACAGAAGTAGTTTGAGTGCTTCCAATGTTTGAGGTGAGGGTATCCACATTTTAGAAAATCTCTTCACGGCTCTTGATACTACTTGTTTGTCCGGTGAAGAAGGGGGTGAGGTGAGTGAAAGTTGTGTAGAATGTCTTGTAAATCACTTGTTCGGTCAGATTAACCTTATCAGTTTGGAAAACTGCAGTGAGACAACTTGATACATTTCGGATTGTGCCGTTGGCTTTGTAACAATTGGGGAGGTTGAGACTGCTTCCGGGGTCTTCTATATTTTTTAACTGTATCTTGGTAGGTTGGAGTTGGTAAAGAGTGAGTTGCGCCTGTCATTAGGCGAGGAGGATGAAGAAGCTGCATAGGAGGAGGAAGACGGTTGGAATTTGCTTGCAAGAGAGGGTCTCAATGCGGGAATTGCATGAGGCTTAAATTCAGAACTGAACCTGGAGGATGAACTACCTTGTTTCCAAGAAGAAGCGTCTGTCATCCAAAGACCTCCTTGATGGTTTCGCTTGGCTGAATATCTGTTGTCGATTTTAGGTCATCATCCTCCGAACAACATTCATCATCAACATGATAGGCGAATCGGGTTTTTTCCATTCGTGAAGTTTGGTATACGTCACACATCATCTTCGTCCTTGGTATGAAGACAATGACAGTGTTTCCAACGGTTGTTGTATAATCAGGAAAGCCAACGTAAGTTACCGTGGCACTCCCAGTGCTAGCGGCGGACAGCAGGTCACTATCAATATCATTGAATTTCTCAACCATAATGTCAAACAACTCTTTTTCGTCGGACTGGGCGTGTCATGCCCTCCACCTTAATGGAAGTCACTGTCAATTTCGGAGGGACTCTTGTGAAGTAATTCGATTCTGATGTGTGTGAACGGATCAAACATTCTTTGCCTCGGTGGGGCAGCCATTGAACTTTGACCGGGACGAGTTGAAGTCCTCTGCTTCCCGTTCCGGTTAATGCATAGGATGGTCATCATTCCGGTGTCGTCTTCTTTCTCCTTTATCTCTCCTGCTTTTGTTATACACACTTTACTTCCCATCCCTCAGAGAGAGTTACTTATTGAGATGTTAAACTTTACTTGTTGATCCCTCTTGATTCTTCGAAAAAAAATCCTCTTGTTGGTGAAGAAAAAGATGTGTTACAAGGAGAGCAGGGAGAAATGGAAACAAAACAATAACCAAGTCCCTTCCCCATCCCCTCTTGGAAATCAGGGACCCTCCAACTCAGCTGTCCAGTCTCTCTTTTTTCTCTCCAAAGTCATGCGTGGAACTAGGACTTATCTCTTGGGACTGGCCCTACTCTCAGGTTCGTTCAGCGGGGGCTATCTCTACAAGCCCTCCAATTATTGCGACCCCACTACCCTCATTAGACAGCCCGACTGCAAAAGCAACTCTCACTCAGGAGTTCAAGCTAGTGTTTGATGATGCCGTTTTCCGACCAATGCACGAAACTCCGATGTCGATCGAACTGATCTCGGAAGCTATCCCGTCCAAGTGCTACAAAAAGCTGATCTCACGGAGCTGATGGCACTTGTACGCTCACTTCTCTCCGCAAAGGCAGGCTGCTTCTATTCCTATGCAGGGAGTTCACGAGAAGTCGTTCCGAAACGTCATCCAAGAGCTCCCAATCCCCCACGCATTGACTCACTTCCGGCCAGGCTACCCACTCCGGCTCGAGACAGATGCAACTCATTCAAAGGGACTAGGATACGCGCTTTGGCAGCAGCAGCCAGACCAACGGTGGAAACTCTTTCAAGCAGATTCCCGCTACGTCACTCCAACAGAAACTCCTTACAGCGCGAGCGAAGTTGAGATGCTTGCCGTGGTCTGGGCAGTCAAAAAGTGCCGGTTGTTCCTTCTAGGTTAACCCTTTCTCCTCATCGTGGATCACCGCCCACTCATCCCGATCATCAACTCCAAGACCCTCGACGAAATCAAGAATTCCCGGCTCCAGCGCTTCAATGAGAAGGTTTCTTCCTTCCGGTTGACAGCTATATGGCGGGCCGGAACCAAACACACAGTGGTTGACGTGTTTTTCCGCTTTCCAGTATCCGATCCAGACGAAGAAGAAGTAAATGGCTTTTGATGAATCCGACACCAACCCTTATCGCAGCGTTGCATGATGTAACTGACGGGTTTCGGATTGTGGACGACCCCCTTCTACGCAGTGTCGCCAAGCAGCCAATAACTGCAGCGAGTACCGTACCACATCAAAAACGGACTTTCAGAAAAGTCGATACTGGATGAAGATCTGCATCCCTAGTTTAGGGTGAAGGACAGCCTGACCATTCACGAGGATCTCATCTTCCTAGGTTGAAGAATCCTCATTCCAAAATTACTCCGCCCAGCTGTACTCAAGACCCTTCACAAGTCACGTCAGGGACAGCAACGCACGCTCAATCGAGCCAGGCAAGCAGTGTTCCGGCCAAACATCACTTACGATGTGAAAAATGTAGTTAATTCCTGTTGAGTGTCAAGCCTCCCATCACAGCAAAAGGAACCACTACAGTCGGACATCCAACCCAGGTTTTCATATGACACGGTCGGGGTCGACCTCTTTTCCCATACCGGAAACGAGTACTTGGTTATGGTGGACCAATTTTCAGGGTTGCCAAATACGGCTCAGACTCAACCACCACCATCTTTATCAAACACCTCCGCACCTGAATGACTGACTTTGGCATCCCCGTGAAGCTCCGCAGCGACAACGGCCCGCAGTTCACCTCTTTCGAGTTCAAGACAAGACCGGAAAATGGGGAATTAAGCACGTGACTTCATTCCCTCATTATCCACAGTCAAATGGATTGGCTGAGGCAACTGTTAAAAGCCCGAAGTATCTCCTAGAGAAAACTTCCCCAACTGGAGACATCAGCTCGCCTGACTTCCAAGAAGGACTAATGGAGCTACGCAACACTCCTATGGTCGTAGTCCGGTCCAAATCCTGTTTGGGATGCCCATTAGAACCAGGCTTCCTTTACACCAAGGTTGGTTCCATACGGAATGGCAATCCCGTATTTGCCAATGCGACGACGCCGCCGCCACGATAAAGGAAAAGGCCCGGCAACGCTACAATGCTCACGCAAAGCCGCTTGCTCAACTCGTCCCCGGAGACCTCGTCGTACTGCAGAACCCAATTTCCTAGCGGTGAACATCGACTCCAGGTGAAGTTCTGGAAATGGAACCCAGCGGACGCAGCTACCTCTTCCGGAACAAAGCAAGCCGAATTCTTCGTCGAAATGGTAACTTACTTTGTCGGTTCAACCTTTCACCGGAAGCTTCCACATCCGAAGACGTCAACGCCCCGGAAGTCCAGTTACGACGTTCCACACGCCAGCGGACTTCACCCCAGCGTTTCGCCTTCGCCATCCTTAGAGGCCTCTCAAGGGAAGACATGGGAGAGTATCTACGACTTTGCCCCAGATGCCACCGCAACACCGTTCCTCAGCTTCCACTGCAGCCCCAGGCCAGGAAGAGAAGAAGAAGACCCCACGGCAACTTAAAGCTCACCAGCACGGGCCACCGGATTATCGCAACCAAGCCAAACCATCCACATATTCTTCAGTATCATTTTAACTCTGTTTCATGACTTTACCCCACCGAATAAATTCATTGTTGTCCAGTAAAATCTAAATCTGACTAATAATCGATTGTTACTTTAGTCTAGAGCGCTTCATATTCACACAGTCGCTAGTCCTAGCTCGTAAGTACATCCTGACCAAAAAACATCTATCCTGACCAAAAAACATCTATTCCTAGCTTGTAAGTCTCTATGCACTTTAAAGTCGCTGGTCCTAGCTCGTAAGTACATCCTGACCAAAAAACATCTATTCCTAGCTTGTAAGTCTCTATGCACTTTAAAGTCGCTAGTCCTAGCTCGTAAGTACATCCTGACCATGTATGTATTCCTGATATGGGTTACATGAGTTAATATAAAAAAGTTTGACCTTGACCTTTGACCCACTTCCGGTTGACCTGTATAGTCTATCTACGAACTTATCCGAGATATGGTCCATATCTATCTATCGTGCAAACGGACAAACAGCCAGACAGACAGACAGACAAAACCTAGCAAATTATAACTATGCTTACAGCTTGTGTAGCTACACCACGGGTTAATAAAAACATTTAATTAATACATACAAATATGCCCAACCCTATACAATTGATTTGAATATGAATATGAGTGTAGAGACCGGAAGTGGCGTCTCTGCCATGCTTATGCCACCATCATATCCATACTGCATAGTTACCTCCATAGTTATAAGTTTTCCATCATAGTAGCCATGTAAATCTGGGCCAGAAAAATGCGGGGAATAATCGTATTTACGTAATGTATAATTAACTAAAATTGGGCCATTTTTTAATAGCAAACCCGAGATCGTTCTTTGCAAATTATGACATGACGTAATATTTAACTTAATACTGACTGAATATGTTGTAGGTATGTGGAATGGGAGAAAAGGTACAGAAATAAATATTCCAGGAGAGGGGAAAAGAAATAGCGAAGCCAGATTCTGCCTTTCACCCAAGTACAGCTAGGTATATTTATGACCGGTCGATATCCACCCGGTGAACCAATCCCATATATATTGGTTGCTCCGGTAAGAAAAATTCTAAAGCTCAGCGAGAATTTTTTTATTATTCCTTTTCTGTTCTTTACGATTGGATATTATTACTTGAAGAAGCTGAATCGAGTGTGGGAGTTTCCTTTTTCCGGATTTGCGAAATAAGAAAGAAAGGAAATTGGAATATGGGAGAGGAAATTATCAGGGGAAAATTGAGAGGAGACATGGCTTATCTGTAAAATAAATGTGAGGTAATGATGATGATAACCGCCCAGTGACAAGCCACCCATCAACATATTTTCTCTTCGGTGAAGGAAATATCACCAGATCACCTGCTGATATTGGTATCACTGGGATAAAAAAAGCTGATAACTTGTAATTTATCTCTATGAACTGGTTCACTTACGATGGAGAGCTTGACTGTTTACAATTTTTCAATGATGATGATTCTTCAATGGGGGAGCTCATTGGATAGCAATAATGATGACAATGACGATCCTATTTTGTTCCAAGTGGGAAGATAATAATAACGACCCAACTTTATTCTATTCTTCCGTTTTTTATCACAGAAACTTTGCCAATTACTGAGAGCCACCCAAATTTATGAATATGGGACAGTCATAGGTCCCCCTTTTTTTGAAAAAGAAATGTTAACTTTTTGTTCTCAGCCATTTTGTACTTTATGTGGCAGTCGCAGTGGCAGTCCCTAGCTTTGCTCTCTCAACAACTTATTGCCAGCTTATTTTTGCCGGGTAGGAGAAGAGAGAAAAAAGTGGGGCTGAACAGAAAAAAAACTTTTATTTTTCTCATATTTTTTCTCACAAAAACGTCTTTGATGATGAACCCATCCTTGTGACAATGCGGTGATAAACAAAAGGGACATCAAAATAAGTTTCAACTTTCACTTACAACTTTCCCTGCTGGAAAAAGAGGAACCGGACACAAAAATAGATCGAGCACAATTCACAACTCACAATCAATTTATGTCTGGAAGAAAAAAGAATATTGAGCTTGTCGAGTAGAGTTCGCTTTCTCCCTTTGTGCTTCTTTTTGTGGAAGAGCTCAGACTAACGCAGGAGTGGTTGAGAAGCCCTCCCAATGGAAACTGGCGAGTGAGAGGCTTTTCTCGCTGGATTCATATATGAGCCCTTGTCTTCTTTCACTGCAAAGCTTTTCCCAATCCACTTCCCTTCACTTTCAGCAGGAGTACAATGAGTGGAGATCGAGCACGACAGCAAAAGTAATCTTTCCCGAGTTAGTGGAACTCTATATATGTGCTATCCATTTACATTTCCCTTTTGCTCTCATTTCATGCAGGGAAGTGGAAAGTGGACGAGGATGAAGAGGCGAGTTTTTTCTTGGCTTCCTTTTGAATTTGTTTGTTTTCTCCCTTTTGCTTTCTCCATTTTCTTATGGAGAGGAGAAAGTGTTTTGTCAGACAGATTTTTTACGCTGGAGAAAGCTGGAAATCTATATATTTGAATTGGAGTGAAATTCACACTTTCTCTCCTTTCATCATCATATGATATAGATGGGGTAGGGTATATTCATAGCTGATCATATTGAACATATTGATATTATCCCTGTCCTTCCATTGTCCCGTGCAAGTTTAAAGGCAAAGCTAAGCTTTCACTTTCACTCTAGAG
The DNA here is from genome assembly GCA_034696905.1 of Lepidocyrtus violaceus. Classification (NCBI taxonomy): domain Eukaryota; kingdom Metazoa; phylum Arthropoda; class Collembola; order Entomobryomorpha; family Entomobryidae; genus Lepidocyrtus; species Lepidocyrtus violaceus. The sequence goes on from JAQGAI010002977.1 coordinate 8,267, forward strand.
TGGATGAGGAAAAATGAAATGTAAGTATTTGTGCAGGTAAGACTTATTCCCAATTCAACCGATTCTCTTTAACCAAAAGCGTATCGATCAAGAAACTAACTTCCAGTCTGGATCTGCTTGGAGAAAGGAAGCACAAATTTTTTGTCTTGGCGCCGTTGACTCCGCTGCCGCCACCATTTCACTACCACAAAATATCCTGCTCGGTCATCATCATTCATAGTGGAGGGCTGAACCCAAGTCAAATAATACATGACTGATGGAGGGAACAAGAGAAGTTTCCAAGAAAAACAAGTTATTTATATCTATCTCCTCCGCTTTCTCATTGGAGTAGAAGGAGGCTGTGCCAGTGAGCAGATTAGCCCAGATACTGGAAAACTGTGAAGGAGAGTGAAAGTCATTAAATTGATAAGGAACAAGTTATTCCACACCCAAGCAAGATTATTCAGATTCAGGAGATGAGATCAGGTCATTAGTGGGGAAATGGGTGATGAAGATGATATCATCGTACCCAGGGCCAGCCAGCCCTAAAATGGTAGCCGAAATATCGAATATCTTAAGACTTTATAAGTAAAATGTATGGCGTAGTTAAAACTAATTATGGTACACATAGAGCATTCCCTCACTCACTCCAGAAATAAAAGTGCAAGGTGTGCAGTATTCAGTCAGAGGCACTTTGCAAAAATCAAGATTCTAGTTTGGAAATGAAATGAACCGCTTAATCTTCTACAAGAAGGCAGTTGTAGAGGTGGTGGGTTTTCTGCTGATTCAAGTTTTCTTTCCAAAAAATGTGAAAGGGAAAGTATGCAAATTTTATGGGAAGCTTTTAAGAAAATGACTTAATCTTCTTGGATGCATGGACTCAGTCACATTCAAAACCTTAATTGTGACAAAAAAGGTCCCTGCATTTTTCAGTGGTGGACACTTCGATACGTGTCGAATGTGAACAGAACATGTATGGTGTGATGTGGTGATGATCTTGAGATTCGTTTTTAAATTACGCCTTATCTGGTCAGTAGACACAAGACAGCTAGCACTTAACTCATTTCAGAAAGCTGAAAATCTATTTAAAAAACGTTTACAGAGAAACAAGAGCAACCGCTCAACGGCTCAACTGCTTCTCATCCTTCACCTTTACGACTGTTTTTGGGGAAGAGCCAGTCCGACCAACCGGGCTTATTTTTACAATCATTTTCTGTTTCCGACTTTCCCTATTCGGGATGGTCAAAAGGCACAGATGTGGAGTGAAAGCAAGATACAAAAAAGAAACGGAATGGATCCGGTGATGATGCTGATCCTGAGAAGATGAGAAGACCAAAGACCCATCACACGAGGGGAAAGGTCACAGCTTGGAGCAAGAAAAAAGAAAAGATTTTCTGAGCGAAGATAGATCTGTCTAATTTTCTCACACTTTTATTCTTCCCTTTGTATACGTAAAACGAATTTCATTGTGGGTGGAAGGGGTGGAGGAAAAAATCTCATTTCAACTTTTTCATTTCTCAGTCCCTCAAGCGTCCACAATCAAATTTATTTCTTCTTATGTTTCCTTCCCTTCTTCCTCATATCATTCCTGTTCGTCCTGGCCAGGCAACAAAACTAAATAAAATGGAATGGGGGGACAAAATAGCATGCCCCATCATATATAGCACCACCAGTCAAGTTCATTTCGTCCATCTGAAAAAAACACCTTTGTCTGAAGCTGGGTCTAGAAAGTGATGGATCAAAATGTGGGTGATGGGCAAACAAATGATATGAGATTGAAAATTGCGTAGTTGCGCTCTGGAAACTTCCTACTCATCCCAGGAGACAAAGAATATAAAAGCCATGTCAGGAAAAACAAGTTGTTATCCAAGGCCTGGCTCATCATCTCTTCCCGATCTTTTGTCTTCGTCTTTCCCTCTATTAACAGGATTTCCCTTCTGGCTGGAAACTTTTCACACTTTCATCAAGTCCATACAAAGTCCTCATCATCTAGGTTTAATGCTTTCATGAAATTTTCAAATAAATTATGAATTTGCACTTCCTTTACTAGTGGAGAGGACACGGCAAAGTGATTAGTTGACGAGGTGAAAGCCGAGATTGAAGGAAGGTTGAGCTTGGCTTGCCGAGAACAAAAAAGTCCCTCCGAGAGAATTTAGAGCCGAAAGAGAGGTTGCATGAAATTAGTGGAGGGAGAGGAAAAAGCAGGAAGTGAAGGTTTCATCATTCCCTCATTAACCAACCTACCCCATACATCCCACTTCCCGTTTTCTCAGCATATTTGACCATAACGTTACTGGTTTTAAGCGGAAATCCTAATTCTTTCCCAGTTAGGACAGGAATATGTACAGAGGCTTGCTGAGCTTTTGTAAGGTTTAGTTTTTTCTATGGTCCGTAACGGTAGCGGTAATTGGGGCGGATGTTTTACGCTGGACTTGGCTACTTTCGCTAATTACAGGTAAAAAAAGTTAGATTTCATTAGATCAAAGGTTTTGGCAAACTTTGTATATTAATCGTATATTCACCCTAATTATTATAATTTTCCGAAGAAAGGTTAGGGATTTTTGAATTTTTTGAATCACTGAATTTTGGAACGATTGATTTTAATAATGATGATGATGGGATGACTGAACCGGGGACAAGTGAGATTTTTTCTAATAAAAAATTCCGACTTACATATAACCTGATATACGCTACATTGTACTCTGTTTGTCACATCATACTGTATACCTCCCACAACACATTTGCCTATTTTAATTGCATTATCAATTGATTATTCCCTTTCAACTTCAATTAAAAGCAGTGCCATTTCTGCCAAGTACTTTTGAAGAGGAGGGGACATACATAACCAAAGCCAAAGTGCTTTTTGAAGTGGAATGATGGAGGGAGGCTAAAGGTAAACCTGCGCCAGTCCTCGCTCATTCACTACATCAACACGGAGTACTTTAGTAAGCGATGGAGGTTCATCAACTTACATGATTTGGTTTGAGGTACACGGGACGGGAGCAAAAGGTAAATGCCAAAAAAAGCATACCTCTTCTCTGTTCCCTTTTATGATGATGACTTTTTGCCACATCAATTAGAGAAGATGGAGGGGAGGCGGTGGTGCCGGTGCCCTGATTCAACTGTCGGTCTTGTTCCTCAGTCTTTTTCTAAAAAAAAACTCTCCATTC
>JAQGAI010002978.1:0-11412 GCA_034696905.1 Lepidocyrtus violaceus
TTTACTGGGAAACTGAAACTATTTATTTGTTAGGTTTTTGGAAGGCCATGATATGATACTCGTATGATACGGGTTTGTTCCGAGCAAATAGGCATAAACGCATGTAATTTGCTCATTGCCATTGCATCATTGTCAGACATCAGAGGAATTTTTCGACATAAAACGTTTGATATGAGGAGATCCAAACCGATTCCTTTCATTTTTGGCTTTTAGTGCAGCATAATATCCAAATCGGTATATCTGGCCACAAAAGTGATAAATAGTCTCGTCGAAGTCCCTCCATGACTTCCGGAGGAATACCGTAGCTCTTCATTGTTTTCCCTTTTAGGTCTCCTCATGCTAGGCACAGGCAGGCAGGTTAGGAGCAGGTGTGGGCTGTTGTAATGTAATGCGGTTGTGGGGGAAAAGGTTTTCTTTTGTTTTTTCTTCTTTCACTTTCCATCAGTCACACTATTTTTATGAGGAGTCTCATGGGCGAGGAGGGAAATGGAAGGAAGGAGAAAGGAAATATTATATGATTACAGTTATAACACCACTGCTATCTAGCTGTTTGCTACTGCTTTTCCAGGTGCGATCTGAGAGAAAAGGAAGCTGACACAGAGATATTTGATTCCCTTGAGCATTGGCGATGTCTAGAAAAGTGAAATATTTATCAGGCCTGCTAGGCTCCGGTTCCCTCTTTGATGGTGTAGGAGGGGAGAAAGGGGGAGTTAATGGTAAAAAATAGAATCTTGTTTACTCAAAGGAGAAAGTCCGTATAGATTCATTCATCTATGTTTTTTTTCTCCAGTTCTCCGGGAGAAATGTGTAGGTAGGTAGGTATGTTTTATTGGCTGAAATTGGTTTGTAAAATAACGTGAGAGATGGAAAGAGATACATATAAGTCCGGAGTTTAAGTACATTAAAGTGGGTGAGAGTTATGGTCTTGTCAATTGTGAAATAGTGGAAAGCGATCATCAGGATCTAGGGAAGGGAGAAAACAGTACAGTACACTAGATAGATGCCTATGAGGCAAAGGCACTATAGTTCAGCAACTCCACCATCATTTTCTTGTTGTTTTCTTCCCAAAAAATTACTCTAGAATGAAAGGAAATGGGATTGGGTGGAAGGGAATAGCACAAAGTGTTTATTTTCTCACCGTTAGGACGGTCGTATGCATTAATGGATTCCGACGTCAGGAACTGGGAAACCAGGGAGGCCTTCCCGACTCCCCGTGCCCCCATAATGGCAACACGATAACTTGTGGGAGGCTCCGTGGGCGAAGGTGGCTGCGGAGTTAAGCTTGGTCGAGGGCTCCGATTAGGGCTTCCACAGGTGAGGCTTGGCCTAGGACTCCGGTTCGGGCTGGGCGTATGTGTCAGACTGGGTCTCGGGCTGGTGTGTCGGCTGCCGGCGGGAGTGGTCCTGCAGCTCCCGCCCCGCTCCAAAGCCCCCGGCAGCAATAAACCATCTTCCGACATGAAGGTCATGTTCCGTTGAGCTTCTGGTGTGGTAGGCGTCGGGATGAGGCTGTTACTCCGGGATCTCCTCCGACGGAAGGAGTCTCCTCGTTTTTCGATCCCTACAAAAAAGAAAAACCCAAAATGAAATGAAATTTATTAGAGCTGATGTTTTTTATCCGTAACAAATTATGCGAGAGATACACATTTTTTTTTCGTCTTCTAAAGTGTCTCCCCTCCCATTCCGCTGCATGTTCAAGTGGAAAATTCAGCGTGACCATATTTCATTGTGAGAGATGCATCGTGTCATTTAAGTAGGATCCAACCAAGTTCCCTGCCAAGCCAAGTCATATGCGGATTCATTCCAAAGGATATCCATAAAATCAAACTGGCTGTTTTATATTCCAAGAGATTTCGCTTTATAAAATCTTTTCACTTCTCCTTAGAGGAAAATCTCTTCTGAACAAGCGATGCACGATGCCATAACCAGCTTGGCTTGATCCTACTCATTTGCATTCACAGAGTTCCATGTGAATTAAATATGACCAGATTGCCTTCTAAATTTTTAAGGTGATAGTCATGTTCGAGAAACGTGACGATGCTTTTCCTCCTCCTTCCTATCTAAAGCCTCCATTGATTTTTCCAACATGCATATCAGTAGCACCATCTCAGTATCAGTGCCGTGTGGACACACATGCATGCGCTATTTTACACGAAATGGCTCTACAAAATCCGTTTGTTTTACTGTTCCCAGTTCTAGTTATTACTTGCCAAACATTTCATTTCCGCTTCATCAACCCCGGAGTTTACGAGCTTGTAAACTACGCTCATTATGCACTTTATCGCTCAATCAGTTGGGCAACGATACACATTTCGGATAGAAACATGCATGCATGATTATTCTTAAGCAGGCCGATACACACTTTTAGTTTAAGCCTTTGCCAGTTTATTATGCAAAAGTTAGGATCAGGAAGGTTTTCTGTATGGATTTTATACATTTTTCCTCAGCTGAATTTTATTTTGGAGGAGCCGTCGATTTTCATTACAAAATTTTCCCCAGCTGCCTCCTGTTCCCCCCCCGTCATCTTGTGTTATGCATGTTAATGATTTTAATAATGGGGGAAGGGTGTGTATGTGTGAGGAGGGGAAAGTAGAGAAAACTACAAATTGAAAATTTTCTAGCCTTCTTGTTCACAGCTGGTGTTTATGAACTTTGTCGGAGGGAACTCATATGGTATGATGGCATGGGTTGGTTATCAATGATCAACAAGGAAATTGATTATTATCAAGTGAATTGTATTCTCTCGCTAAAGCTTGAGCTTGTATGTACCCTTCTTGATTTTATTGTTTTTCCTACAAATTCATTTCATCTCACCCAGATTCTATCGAGAGCGACAAAAGGAATTGCGTCATCTTCAAAAAAAAAAGTGGCAGCAAGCTGGAGAAAATATTTTCATTGTTACGGATTGCCATGCTCCGGATTTCATTTTTCATTCCTAAAAACCTTCGACGGGAAATGGAAGCTTTCTTTAGTAGAATGGGCTGCTGGTTGTCACTCCCTGCACGCAACAAGATTAGAAGCTTTCTCAGACTGGAAAAAGTACAATGCAGCTTATCTCACTCTCATGTTTAAAAAGAATGCCACCCAGGTCGTTGTATTGTTGAAATTAGGGACATGACATGCTCGAAAAATCCATGTTCAACTTATTTCATACTCCAGCCCACTCATTTTAAGTACTTCTCCCTCCGTAAATGTCACATGCTACGGAAGGCCCTATTTCCTCATTTATCCCAGACGTTCCTAACAGAATTAGCCGAGACTTTCGAGAAGGGCTGGGGAAAGTGGCTGATAAAAAATTTAGTTTTCTCCTTACAATGCATATTGGTTTGCTTGTGGGGGGGGGGATGATGCTACTGCGGGGGCAATGTGGAAGGAAGTAGTTTTTTTTTCACTAAACTTAACTAATGTAGTTAGCGTGACTTAAACTGTTTAAGAAAGATGTAATGCTGCGTGTGTGGGCTTTTCCTGCGGTTTTCCCCAGCAAAGTTTAAATATAAACCAGGCTATGGTACATTACCAACCACCGATGTACCGACCACAAAAGAAACAACCAGTGAATGATGATACTTTTTTTCTTTTTCCCCTGTCCTCTAAACCAAACTCATGTTTTAAGAAAAACAAACTTTTCTTTTGATACAAAAAATAAAATAAAGACAATTTTTAGATTTATCTCCGCAATTCAATGCTAACGGGAAAACTAGTACTTTACTTTCAGTTTTCTTTCTAGTAAAAAGTTTTTTTTATTCCTCCTGTCCCGTTGTTGGAAGGAAGACAAAGATGAATGCTTTTAAAAATAGCTAGCATTACACATTCCAATAAAATGTACGCAAATTGGAGACATAAACGTATGTACCTAAGAGAAGTATTTCAAACATTGATGACGTAATGTGGTGGTGCTGGTTTGGCTGGCGCAATTAAACTTCAAGGAATGGGATGTCTGTAGTATTTAGTTTCAGTAGTTTTTTTTAAACGTTTTTTATTTTTTTTTGCTGTGATGATTGCGTCACAGATTTTTGGCACCGGGGTTTGGGAACCCTGCGTCAGTGATGTCATTCATGACGGCATAAACGTAGCCACCAAAAAATCCTTTACGTCAGAGTTGTAGCTTGTAAATGAGTTGCACGTGTAAAGGAAGAGAGTTTTTTTTGTGAAGAGATGATTTAAAATAGAATCTATTTCCATCGAGAAGAGGGAACAAAAAAATCTGTTGAAACTTCTAATCTTTCGTCAAGCCGTTCCCGTAACTCTTTTGGCAGACGGGGAATGATTATCGTCAGTGTATCGTCAATGACGTCATAGCCATGTTTCCATTCGGGACCCTCTGATTTATATTTTTGGTCTCTTGCCGGCTTCTGCTCCTGTTTTTTTTTCGTTGTGTAAATATAAATACTTCCTTATCGTCATATTTTGTTCCTTCCAAGATGCATCGGATCATTTAATCATGTTTTATTAGTCGAGCAAATGAGGTAAGATGAAACTTCAGTCAGAGGGAAATGGAGAGAGTTATGTTATGTGATATGGGTGGATTTTCTTTCATTAGTTTGGTTACATGTTTGGCTGATGGGACTAATAATAGGGGAAAATATTAGCAATTTTCTCTACAGGTGGCTTTAGATTAGATAGTTAGCCTTGGCCTGTTGAGTTTGTTGCTTGATTCCCATGATCGTGATCATGAACATGAAAATGATAAATTTATAATGGAATGTTTCCATCCAGGCAGGCATGGAATGACATGGACATACATATAAACTTGCATGATCGCATTCACCATTCCGTACTTTGGGGAATTTAATTAAGCACGGAGATGTATGTGGATAAAATTTCGTTCCTAAATATTTCCCGTCTGCTTATTAAAATTTTAATGAGCCAAAGGCCAAACTATCCCCTATTTCCATGCATGAAATGTTCATGCATGGAAACAATATCCCTTGTGGGCTAATCGATTCACGTCTCTTCTTAACTCCAAATTGAAAGTTGTAACGGTTGGCCTTGCAAAACTAAAATTGGCTAGGGAGAAAGTTGTTAGTGGTGGCCATACGATATGGTATTGTTTATGAAAGGAGAAAACAAAATTCAATTCACGGATTCGTCTTAGTTTTCCGCAGCAGCGGTTATTGATCATGTTTTCTTTTACCAAACAAATAGCCACTATTAGTACATTTAGAATGTAAGTAAACTTGTGTAGAAATAAATAGCAATTTTCAAAAACATCCCATTTTTTTCAATCATGACATGACCGGCATATCTAATCGGAGTAGTTCAATTGTGCTCATGCATCGGAACGATGAGTTATCGGATTACTCCTCTAAAAAAATATCTGAAAATCATCTGAAAACCGTTTCAATCCAATTGTTGATCTTTTTCTTCCTATCAAATTCAAACAGAACTGGAATGCTAAAACGATTTTCTTTTTCTGCCCGTGTAATTTGAGAACTTTGAAAGCCCCCACTGAAGAAGAAACTAATGGAAATTTTGACAATGTCGGAATGAACATACATAATGCGGTCTTACGTAATCCAACCTCATCCTCTCTACTAATGTGAGTTTTTGAGTGGGTTGTTGGTGGAGAAAGAATGGATTGCCTTTCTTTGACGAGGAAAATGTCCCATTTGGAGCATTAAAAAATGACCATCATCATCACATCACATAAAGCACATTAATGTTCGTAAATTCGTAAAGCTACCTAATGCATAACTCATCGATCCGGCAGGTTTACTAAACTTCCATGAATTGTATGTATTCCTGGTTGGTTGTTAGGTAGTTCCAGCTGATGAAAGGAATTATATTTTCTCCTCTCATTCCTCCATCAAGGAAACGCCAACAATGTCAAAATTGCATGGTGAGAGTGAGATGGAATGGGAGAAAGTTCATATGCAAGCCCGTCGTTTATTGAATGGAATTAGTGGGGCTTTTATAGCAAGTAAAAGCTTAAAAAATGCATCCTTACTTATACCTCTGATGACCAGACTTAGTAGCTATTCTATAATAAATTGATCATAAAAATTGATACGGGTTTATTGCTACCTTACTACCAACCAGCGTATTAATTTTTATATTTATTTACCCATTCCGTATAATATGAGAATAGTGAGTAAAAGTGAAGAGAAGAAGTTTCGAAACTAGTTTGGAAGTTACAACAAAAACACGGTGATGGATTGAGGAGTTTTTTTTTGTTCTTTTGTTACTTCTTACTTCCTCCAACCAACCACCAAACTAAAATATAATCTTTTCATGCATGGGCTCCTGTTATTATGGAGTGTGTAATGGAACAGCTTGGTAAAAAAAATATGTTGATGCATTGCAAACAAAAAGTTTTCCCCGACCAAAAAGAAAAAAAAAACTTTCACCTTTTTTCCTTCTTTCTCCTCCTCCCCTACACAATAAAATAGTGGAATGAAATGTTTGCCACATGCTTGGAAACGTTTAGCTCCCAATATGGCAGGGGAAAAAATAGCTAAGGTGGTGTGGTGTACTTTTCTTCTGCTCTGCTATTACGATTTGTCATGCTTCATGTGAGATTAGTAATCGGCTCGTAAAGATAAGACGAAAGAACGAAAAGGGCTCTTATCATTATCATATCTCAAAAGAAAAATTACAGTTGGTTTTTGTTTTCCACCACCAGCCAAACCAAAATCATTTTGAAACGTGCTTCCTGGTCCGACCAGGTAGTAGTAATATGACTATGTTTCGATACTTTAGATTAGCTAACATTTTACACTTTCCTTCTTGGCTTGGTCTGGTCTGGTCAGAGGTTTTGTTGGTATTTTTACCGGTAGTTATGCTAATCTTGCGTGTTACCTGGATTGGATGGAATGTGGCTGAGGTTTAGTGTATGGTATAAACCACCCAGGACAAAGCTAATCGTTTCTCTTTTCCTTTCAACTTTCTCTTCAGCTTTATATATTAGCTGTACTGGTTTGGAAGAAAGTTGAAAGTTCGTGAAAGTAAAATAAGAATGATTAGCTTTATAAAAGGTAAAACTCTTCTCATAAGCTCACTTACTTACTTATGTAGTTATTTACTTATGAAAGGGAATTCCTTAATAGAGTTCAGTTTTTTATTTTGTTTAATGACTTTCTAAAACTATAAATTATGTGGGTTGCGGTTCTAACACGGGCTGCCGTTGCCGAATGAATTAGAAAAGCAAAACAAACATGGAATTGGATTAGGAAAAGTTTCACGCTCAGATCAGCCGAGTTCCAAGAATATTGCCACTTACGAGGTATTTGACTGGAGGGTAAAAAAATTGATAAGTTCACGCATGACTCGTATATTTAAATGGCTCCTGTGGTTTTTAATTGCTTTCCTGTTCCTTTAAAACTTCAAAAACAAGCCAATATTGATTTTTTGTCTCTGGGGAAAAGAAAAATGTACTTTAAGTAATATGTATTTAAATTTTGTGTGCATACCTATGCATCTGGTGAAAGCAAATTCAAATTGCTCACATTTCCAAACTATTTGGGAACTGCGGAGGAATGCTTAAAAATTATTTTTTGTTTGAATTTGTATCCCTGATGGTGGTGTGTGGGTGAGGAAAATTGCAGCAATCACTTTCACTCTTCCCTTTTTCTAGCGTGTGTGGGATTCGGTCATGCGGTAAAACAAATGAATTGCTGATTAATCGCTTTGAACATTGGGAAGGACAGGTGGGGAAATGATATATATTTGGATGGAAATGGAAACCCTGTTTAAATAAGATGAGTATGAGTAGTATTCCCTTTGTCTTTCACTTTCCTTTTGCAATCCCATCCCATGAGGGGGGATAAAAAGATGAAAGCAAATGTTTGGATAAGTTTGGTCGGTGAAGCATGAAAATGTTAAACATGCGTAAGTACCTACACTATAGTAATATGTAGTGAAATGGGATGGAGTAACTGGGTCAAAACGTTCCCATCATTATATTGAAAGCCGAATTGGATTGGGAATTGGAGGGCTCAAACGGAAGGTTTTTCCCGTTCAGGATATTTATTCTATAAAGTCAACAACACAACAAATTGGAATTCCATACCTTTGGAGGTGACGTTGAAAGTCCTGAGGCGGTAGGACTCCTCATCATCATCCTCCTCTGGAGGTGAGTCCTTACTGGGAACATCCAAGTATCTCTCTGGCTGCTTCTTGGGTACTTTCATGGAGTTGACTCTTCGCTGGGAGCCGGATCGGGACACCGATGGGGAAGGCGTTTTGGGTAGTCCCACAGGCTTGCTCCCATGCTGTTGGGGGGAGGGAGGCTGGGACACCCCTTTTCTTTGAGGATGGGGGGAGTTCTCTGGCGTGGCTATTTGGGGAATGATGCTCGGTATCCCACCATAGCCTCCCAAGCAAAGTCTATCTCTGTCAGGTGTGCTCTTGTTCTGATCCGCGGAGCCCCTCCTGTCACAACCAGCTCCACTATGCCTCCGGATCACCACCGGGGAGTCTCCTGTCTGGAGATGGATATTATTTCCTCCTGGTGGTGGAGGCGTACTGTGATGCAAAGAGTTCTGACTCATTTCCATCGAGGTGGAGGTGACAAGTCTTCCCGTACTCCCGCTAATGAAAGGATTGTAGGACTCTTCACAGTCCCGGATTGCCCCTTCGGAAGAGGCCAAGTCGAGATGCTGTTGGTACTCCCGAATATCTTGATCCCTCCGCTTGACCTTTGGTCTGTTGTGACCCACGATCCTCGCACTTTGGGATCGATGGGCCCCAGTATTCTTCCTGGGACGGGGTGTGCCACCACCACCCCCACCTCCTCCATTGTTTAAAATCTGCATGTTCCCTCCACTGCCTCTGGAAGCGTAATGGCTAAAGTCCGAGTCCGAGCCTCCTCTGCTATTACCAGGTGGAAGTTGTTGGTGATGCTGATGGGGCAACCTGCTGTGACTCCCGGGTCCAACTGGGAGACCAGTGGAAGATAAAATCGTCGTCTCCATTTCCGAGCACGCAGGCACGGCAATGGAGGCGGAGCGCCCTTTGGCAGCTCTCATGTTTTGGTAATACGGCTCCAGCTCCAAAGTCATGTTGACGATTATGATGATCCACTCACTCAAATGCTAACTCCCTTCTTAATGGCCGGGATAATGAGCTCAAAGTTTAGTGGCTAAAGCGCATACACATTCAGTAGAAAAAAAATGTTTAATGATGAGCTCGACCCTGTCGTTCTTCTTATTTTCTCTTGTTAAATTTTCCTTGTCCGACTTTCTCAAGTTGATGATGAAAGCAACAAATGAACATTAAGAGGAAAAAGAAATGGCTCAAGTTCAGCAAATTAGGGAAGAAGCGCTCTCACAAAAACATCCCATTTCCCATCCCATAAAATGAATGAAATAACGTAATCTTGATCGCCTTGATTTCTTTTTCAAGCATTCCTTCCTTCAAATCAAGTGCAAGCCCGCCTTCAAACTCTGATTTTATTACGCTTAAAAAAACGCAAATCCCTATTATTTTTTTGGCTAACTCATCACATTCGAGAGTCGAATAAGGTAAAAAAGTGAATGTGCAAATTTAGTTGACACTTTTGCATTGCATTTCACAATTGCAATATGTAGTAATCCTCTTTCCCCTTCTGGCACCAACTACAACCGGGTCACCAGCAACACCACCACATTCACTAAAATTTTCGGAATGGGGACGATGACGATGCGATGCTTAATGCGCTGCTGCTGCTGCCACGCTGCACTACTGTCAATAGTCACTAAACAACTTTCATCACTTTTATTCCGTACGGGTTAAGTAACGGAACAAGGAACAAAGATGAGGCCGTCGCTGCTCTCGTGCTCGCTCTCAAAAACAAAAATTGGCGAAATATTTTATATTTTATTACTGAAATATTTTCAAAGCCCTTCCCATATGGCCAGTTCCATTTTGCTCCTGATTGTGTTCACACACCACGAGGAAGGCTACATATAAAAAAGTTCATACTGCCAAACAATAAGTTTCTCAGCAGCACTATATATTTCTTCCACTTGTCACATTTACCTTGTCACGAGAAAACCTCTTGTTTTTTTACAACTCACTTTCCCCCACTTTATTGCAAAAATCACATATGAAATGGAAAGGAAGGAAGGAATACGACGTGTGTTCCTATTTATTCCCCTCCTTGTAGACACTCTCGAGCTTGTTGTTGGCAGTTGGGAACGTTATGAAGGAGTGAGCCGAAGACAGGAAAAACGCTTTGGATACGAACGAACTCCTTCGCTTCTTACTCAATACTTCCTTCCTGTCCTTTCATGTAAATGAAATAAACCAGTCACACAAAAGCAGCAGCTCACATAGCACTCTTGAGAAATAGGAAGAAAAAAATATTGTATCGAATAATAAAAGCACGCTGCTCAAGAGAGAGCAACTTCTGACAATCTTGTTGGAGTAGTTCGCTTTTTCCCTTTAAAATGGTTGGCGTTAGTAAGGATGTGTCCTGTTGTTGTTCACTTCACAATCAGTTTCCTTCTTTTATGCCAAAATTAGCCCATCATCAATAACACAAGTTTGGGGAAATGGTGCCGGCAAGCCAACGTCTTGGCTTGAGTGTATTGCGCTGTTGTTGTTCAACTTGGTAGTAAGTAATATGACGTGTTGTATATTATTTGTTATTTGCGTCACCCTCTAAAAAATATGAAACAATATAGAACAACTTATGTTCTTATTAGTTATTTTACTTTCTCCTCCTCACAGCTAATTAGCTTCTTTGATTGAGTTGGATTCGTCGAAAAAAACTTTTGATTTTGTCAATAAGAAATATAACCATGTTTTTACCTGGAAAGTTAATATCATCCAGTAATAGAAATCGATCTGGAATATATTTAAAAAAATCAAGAAAATTACAAACATAAAAAATTTTTTTATTATTTGATTGTTGCTCATGTAAAATTAGGTTTTTCAAATCAAATGCACAAGAAGGAAATTAGATTTTAGTCATTCATTGAAGTATGTTCGTATACGTCGTTTCGTTACCGTTCTATAGACAAGGTACATATACCCATTCCGTGTCTTGTCAAGCCTCAGACAAAAATGTTGAGTTTGAAAAATACTTTCTATTTTTACGTCCGCCGTGAGTCTTTATTGACAGGAGCGTCTCACTAGCCTAGCCTGAACCTAGTGAAGTGCGTAATTTTTTCCTTTAGAAAATCCTATTTATTTACATCTGCTTTTTTTTGAATTCCTCCTTTTCCCTTCCAATATATTTATTTCCGGGAGGGAGAATCGTTTTTAGTTTTGCTGAGTTTGTTTCAAACTTTGCATATGAGTGAGTGAGATGATCAGTTCTTCTTGATCTAGTGATCTGTGAAACAAATCTCATCCAATCATAAAATGTTCCCCCTGCTGCTGGTCTGTTTGCATCTGTTCAATATCCATCCAATCCTCTGTAAATTACTCTCACTTTGCCCGTCGTTTCGCAAATAGCATATTTCTTCGATGAAAGCCAGTTGTCAGGTG
>JAQGAI010002979.1:0-11411 GCA_034696905.1 Lepidocyrtus violaceus
CCCTTTCATGATAATTATGGGGGGATACATAATAAAAACTCAATTACAGAAATTCGTTTAGCAGGAGCGCAGCAGCGGACTAATAAAAGGAGTTTCTGGTGCACTTGAGAGCTGAAGGGAACTTAAAACAAAAGGATAAAGCATAATAATGAAACCTACACGCTATCTTGCAAATCACCGTAATAAAAAAAAGTGTTAAAAGCTCGACATTTACTTTCACTCGTTTCCTGCCTGGGATCGTATCCAGGAGTGCCAGAAGCTTTCACTTGAACATTACAAAGCTTACTCGTTACAGTTGGTGGTGGTGGTGGTGGAAAGCATATCATGTTACAGGGGGAAAGTACGGATGATTTGGCTCTGGTTTCATGAAATGTGATTAATTATTCATAAATGCAAATGGGTGGATTGAAAGATACAAAATCGTATTAAAGGATTAACTCCAAATGGTGAAGAAGAGAGTCATTCTGGAAGTGAAATGTTGATGCATGGTTTTTGTTTCAATTTTAGTGTTCGTAGCGTCATGCACAAATACTTGGAGAAAAAGGGGGATGTCACTTTTGACAAGATATTTGGTCAAAAGTTGGGTAAGTTTATTAAATTTAAACAAAACAAGAAAAAACACGGAGAATGGAATTGCATTGTGTATTATTGTTTCAAAATATTTCTTGTATTTATTATCCGGAATCTTTTGTTTTTGTGTTTCTTAGGATATCTTCTGTTCAAAGACTTCTGTGAGAACGTAGTTGAAGAGCCAATACCTCAAATAAAGTTTTATGAAGAGGTAATAACCCCAACTGGAAAATCCGTTGCCGAGGAATAAAGTTGCAAATAACAAGGGTTTCAACTGCTATCGATTATTTGTTGATTTCAGATTAAAAAATTCGAAAAGATGGAGACGGTGGAGGAGCGGAGGAAAGCGGCTAGGGAAATATACGATAATTTTATAATGAAAGAATTGCTATCGCATACACATGTAAGCAAGCTCCTTTTATTAAAAAGAAATAATAACAGAGAAGTTTTATATGGTGAAAAGGAAAGAATAGCGTGGGATACAAACTAACAGATATGTATTAACGTTTTCGGATTTTACTATTGCAGAATTTCACAAAGGAAGCTGTAGACCATGTTCAAAGGCATTTAATTAAAAGTGATGTCCCTCAAAATCTGTTTGAGGTAAGAAGAATGCCGCTTTATTAGGAAAACGATGTATTTTTCTTTCATTGATTCATAAATCATTTTCGATGTATTTTTTTTTCTTGACAGCCGTATATCGACGAAATATTTAATTATTTACGAAATGAACCATTTAGGATGTATCTTGAAAGGTATGTTACGCATCACATTGCATCACAATTCATATATCATTTCTTTAAAAACAATAATTATTATTGATTTTTACTCACACTGTGTATTTCTTAATTCCAGTGACAAATATACTCGTTTTTGTCAATGGAAGAACCTGGAGCTGAACATTTCAGTAAGAAAAGTATTTCACTCACAATTATATTCTCTAAAATTTATCTCAAACATTATTTAACGCATGAAAGGGATTTGATTTGTTTTCTAATGTGAAAATCTAAACTTTCTCTTTTAGTTGACAATGAATGACTTCAGTGTTCATCGTATTATCGGTCGCGGAGGTTTCGGCGAGGTGTACGGCTGTCGGAAGGCTGACACGGGAAAAATGTACGCAATGAAATGTCTGGACAAGAAGCGTATTAAAATGAAACAAGGGGAAACTCTTGCCCTCAATGAAAGAATTATGCTCTCTCTAGTCAGCACAGGGGTAAGTCATGTTTTTAGCACTTTAAACAGGAAGAGGGGGGGGAGAAAAAATCTCTGATTACATTATTATCCTCGTTGTTACAAGGTGGTGGCTAAATGGAACGTGCTGAGCGTAGTGTTTTTTCCTCTCCATGATAAAATAAAATAATAACGCGGTGTCAGTATTACCTCGCCACTCCCCGACTTGTTTTTTCACCAACATTATTTTCCTGGAGGATAACACCAGTCAGAGAAACTCAGATAGATAGTAGTTCGGATTCGGGCATAAAAAACTTTCTAAATAGAATTAAGATACAGAGTGAAAAGCATTAGATGGGAGTTAAGGGAAAAAAAGCGTAGCATCTTAGCAGCCCTTCGTCCCTGCCTGACTAGATACATGCGATGCCCAGTTTTATTTTTGTAAACTTTTCCTTTCCCATTATATTCTCCTTCCTAGTATAGTATAGCACTCGCAGCACTGCTCATTCTTCCGCGAAAAACAAACGGTAGCGTTTCTTGCATTTTAATCTCTAAAGTATTAATACGATTTACGTGCTTTTATTCATAATGAATGATATGAGTGGTTTAAAAAAAGGAAAGCCACGTACAGAGAAACAAACAACTATGCTTTTAGAGAGGGAAGAATGAACTGTCTGGTGAGTTAAATATTGGGTAACTAGTACTGTCGTACAGTGACGTAGTTATGGGTGCGGTGGTGGTGGGTGGTTGTTTCCTTAGAATGTGCTCATAGCAGGAGCATCATACCTCCTCCATTCATACTGTAATTGAAATGGGAATGCGTGAAGTTAACTTAAGAGAAGGAAAGGGTATTTTGTTCTAAATTTTATCCAACTAGAGGGCTAATCCTATTTTCCACTTTTACAGGCGGACTGTCCTTTTATTGTATGCATGACGTATGCCTTCCATACCACGGACAAACTGTGTTTCATCCTCGACCTGATGAACGGCGGTGATCTTCATTACCATCTTTCCCAGCATGGCGTTTTTAATGAGACGGAGATGCGGTTCTATGCGGCGGAAGTGATTTTAGGTGAGCCGAAAGTGGCATTTAATTTGCTGTTGCGTGATAGCATTGAGTTTTTTGTTCCTCCCGGTTGGTTTTGCATGATTGGTTTGAAGAACCAAGAGTAAAGAAAAAGTTTTTGAGAGACGGCAGGAGGAGGAACAACTTGGGTGGGGATACTCATTGGTGCAATTTTTAATGCACTATAAAACATGTACACCGAAAATAACTTTTTTTCTGTTGATTGAATGAAAACTGCTGGCGTTGTTGAGAATGTTTACACGTGCTTTTTACGCTTTAAGCTTAGCAGTCCTGTAATTAGGTCATAATTTAACAAGTTTGTATTTTTACAATATTCCAGGACTGGATCACATGCACAAGCGGTACATAGTTTATCGAGATTTAAAGCCGGCTAACATTCTCCTTGATGAGCACGGTCATGTCCGAATATCTGACTTAGGATTGGCTTGCGATTTCTCCAAGAAGAAGCCTCACGCAAGCGTGTATGAACTTAAATTATCACACAAAATTATCATTAGTTTGTAGCAATATTATTCATGATATCTTTATCTCTTATTTTATTACAATTTTGACGTTTTGGATTTCTTTTCAGAGGCACACATGGTTACATGGCCCCTGGTGAGTTAAATTACTGACATTTTTCTGTTTGTGCATATTTTAGTGCCTATGTATGTCACTGATTGTGTGGGAGCAAAGTTGTTGTATGAGCCCAATCTTTTAATATGTTTTTTTGTTGGCTTATTCAGAGGTCTTGTCAAAAGGGACTGCTTACGACTCTAGTGCAGACTGGTTCTCATTTGGTTGTATGCTTTACAAGCTCCTCAAAGGACACAGCCCTTTCAGACAACATAAAACTAAAGACAAACATGAAATCGATAGGATGACCTTAACCATGGTAAGGAAAAGAGCAAATCAGTTTTTTAGCTCACAATTAGTTGGCAACTTTCCGATCACATTCATGTTTTGATGTGCTTGTTTCTGCAGAATGTGGAGTTACCTGAATCATTTTCTCCGGAGTTGAGGTCCCTTCTGGAAGGTCTCCTCCAAAGGGATGTAGACAAGCGGTTAGGTTGCAAAGGAAAGGGGTAAGTGAAAGCGGCTTCATTAAAAGAAAAGTACGGTGATCGATTATGATGATAAAATTATTTTTTCTTCTATCGTAGGGCTGATGAGGTGAAGGAGCATCCTTTCTTCAAAGGCTTAGACTGGCAATTAGTTTATCTACAAAAATACCCACCACCGCTCATTCCTCCCCGTGGTGAAGTGAACGCGGCGGACGCTTTCGACATAGGTTCCTTTGATGAAGAGGACACGAAAGGAATCAAGGTGGATAAGACAGAAACCTTGTTAATGTTTTATCGCCTGTATGGCTTACTGTTCCAAACGGATAAATCTTTAACCATGTTCCTAATGTTCTTTATCTTTCCCCCCTCAGCTACTGGAATCAGACCAGGATCTGTATAAAAACTTTCCCCTAGTGATTTCCGAGCGGTGGCAAGCTGAAATAGCTGAAACAGTTTTCGATACTGTCAACACAGAGGCTGATAAAATAGAACAGAAAAAACGAGCTAAGCATAAGCAAAGATATGATGCCGATGAGAAAGAATCTGACTGTATATTACATGGGTATGTGAAAAAGTTGGGAGGTCCTTTTGCATCCGCCTGGCAGACAAGATACGCTAAACTTTACCCTAACAGGTTTGTCTTCATGCATTATAAAATCCTATTTACTGTTCCTAAGAAAAATACATGTATTTAAAGCAAATAATTCCAAATGCAGACACATATAACCAAATAAGTATAACATGTTTGTTTTTGCTTTCCCTTTCCCCATCTGAAACAATGTTACAGACTAGAACTTCACCCAGACTCCGGAAGTACAAAACCTGAGTTAGTATTTATGGACTGTGTGGAAGAAGTTGCTGGAGAGTTGACAACTGTCAAGAATGAGCAGACTGTCGTAATAAAAATGAAAGATCAAAACAAGGCCGTCATTACCAGCTCGGTAAGTTTTAGCTCTCGCCTACCAATAACTTCCAATCCTAACGGAAACAGTTCTCTTTTAGCTGTTTCCAAACATTACAAACAAACTGGATTACAAATTGCATTGTTTTTATCATTCCTTTATTCCAGGACGAGATCGGTTTGAATGAGTGGGCGATATCGTTACGAGCAGCTCATAAAAATTCACTCGAACTTTTAAGTAGTATGGCTCGCAAGGCGGGAAAGATTTATGGAGCAGAAATCGATAGTAACTCTAAGAATTCTCCAGTGGTTAATCGTTCTACCAATGGTAATTAGCGAAACAGTTTCATAATTCTGGAAAAATCGTACCCAAAAGTACTGAAACATAAACAAAAATAAACCATTAATCTAATTTGTTGACTCTGCAGGAACAAAAGGGAGTTCCTAGGGACTATAACGTCGTCCTCACCATGAAGAATTATTTAGTTAACCGAGAGAACACAAAGAAGTCACGTTTTTACTTTACAAAAGCAGTGATAAATATACGAGAAAAACATGTTTGTAATCATTCTTCCAATTCTTTGATGGTCATATTATAATACGGTAATGATAATTATATGATAATGATTTAGACTAATTTTGATTAGATTTAACCTCTTGTATACCTATATACAACATTCAGTCTTTTATCAAGCTCTTTGCTTGCCAATTTTTTTCGAAGGAACAGAAGGAGAAAAAACGTGTCACGTCACAACAAGAATACGGAAGACGCCCTAAAGGGACCTTACTTTCTTTTTGTAAGAGTCCTATTCTTTAAAAGAAGATGTTTTGATATGCATAAATTGCTAAGCTGAGAATTTGATTTTTAATAATCTGCTCTTCATATGATTATGTTACATATAAGTAGGTATTATAGCGTATATATATTTAGGTAATTATAATTCGTATTCGTAAATATGTATAATATTAACTATGTAATTACATAATGTAAAAAAGCAACACAACTTGCGTTTGTCTGGGCGTTTGATACGCTGCATTTAATCAAGAAGAATCTTTTTTAAAGATTCTTTCCCGTTTTTTGATTGTATTATTTAATTTTAAGAATCTCTTGTTGAGTGCTAGTCATTATGTGCCAGTCAACTGTTCACAAACAAGGAAAGGAATCTGCTTTTCTCCGTTTTGCAACAGTGACGTTTAATTTTTTGATTTTGCAATTTAATATAACTATTTATATTTTAAGTACACACACCTTTGACATAGAATTAAAAGTAATTTTTGGACTGTGAGATGAAAAGACGCCATGGCATAAAAAAGGTTGGGTGTGAAGAAATTAAACCGGTGTAGATGATAAAGGTTATTAGGATTGATGATGACATAATCCCTTTTTTAATGCAACCAAAAATAATAATTAACTGAAATAGACATTTCTCCCCTCTGCAACATATCCGGTGTGACTCCAAAACAAAGTGTTGAAGATCGGACACAACTAAACTATAACTCGGTTCATTTTTTTAGGGATATTTTAGATTACAATGGAAAATGTAAAGGAAACTGACAAAAACTGTACTGCTAATGCTGCACAGCACCCCTGATACGTATTCGTGCACGTAATCTATAACCGTTATGATTAAATTCAAATTATCCGATTAAACGATTGAGTATGAGATATACCAGTACGAAAAAATATATATAGCAAAACGTTCCATTCCGTTCCTAATATTTTCATTTTCAACTGCACGCAAACTAAAGCTATCTTCCCACTAGAACTTGAAAAAATTCTATGCTGGATAAAGAAATTAAATGGCTGGATTTTGGTTCTGGAGCCCTTTATACAAGCAAGAAACAATGAATGCAATATTAAGAATGATGAATTTAGAGAAAGTTTGTTGAAAATTTTAATGCAATTAGATATGTAAACTATAAGTCTATACTCTGTCGAAGACCTAACTGTCAATAATAATGCTCAAGAGACTAAAAAAATTCAGAATTAATCTTACAACATCGTACTACTTGTGACAGCCAACAGTTTCTTTAAAGGCAAAGCGTGAATACAGTTCAATTCGTTGGATTAGAAAGATGACAATGATGAGCACCAAAAAATAACATGTTACCTTCGAGGGAGATCTTACAGTAATTACAAATATGCAAAAGTATTTTCGAGTCTTATCAAACAAACATGTTATGTATTATAAACAAATTTCCTGTAAAGGTTGGTTGCGGCATAAGCAAAGTATTTTAAATGTTGGGACAATTTAATTCACAATCAGTTACCTTTTGTATGTTTCCCAGTTATCAAAGTTCTCTCTGACTTCTCTTTTATGTACTGGATGCTGATGCTTATACACTTTTAGCTACTCGAAAATAACTTGTTTAAAGTGCTTTTACTGCTAAAAAATCGAATGCACCCTGTTTTAGTTATACTTTAACATTACTAATTCCTAATAACTTTTAACTAACAAGTAAGCAAGTAAATTGATATTTAATTTAAGTTAATTTTTTTAAAGATTTTAATGACTAAATATTGAGTTCAAGTCAATCAAGGGTTCAAAGTTTAATGGATTATATACGACTGGGAAAAGGGAGGGAAGGATCCTTGGGGAGGGGCAAAATTATGTCATATACGTACGTACGTATGTCATATATGTCCCTGGAAGTATCAAACAAAATATGGAAAACACGAAGTTATTATGACATGTGCCAACAACAATAACAGTTAAAAAAAACAAATCATGGTGTCTACAAAATGAATTTACGATTTTTAATTATACGCATAATATGGCAAAACGGTAAAAAGTAGCTAGTTTATAAAAGAGGATCACAAGGAAGGTCATCGCATAATTTTCTTTATGTCTCTCTACTCTATATTCGTTCATATACGTTCTTTCATAAAATTTTCGTAGAGTGATTATATTCCAAAACAAACAACAAGCAAGTAATGTTTAAGTCGTTATTACTTAATTGATTATTATTATTATTATTATCATTGTTATATAAGAATGGAATAAATAAAAAATGTAGAGCTAAACAAAGAAAAATCTACGTACAGCCAATGGCAAATTGCAAAAAAAATTGCTGCTCCATTTTATCTGCCCCAAAAAAAAACAATTACAAGGACTTAATTATTTCCAATCATGATAAAATGAAAAAAAAACCAAACTATATTTAACGTAATATCTTTGCACCGGAAACCATTGTCTTTTTAATCATGTTGACAAAAATTATTTCTATTAAAATTGAGTAAAATGAATTGTAATTTAAAATGCACTTTGGTTAGTTGCAGCAAGCAAACCATTATAAGTAATAATCAAAAATGCACGGTTACATATAACTAATTTTGATTTTCGTTTTCTTTAACTTTTTATAGCTGAGAAAAAATATGGAAGTTGGTTAGAAAACCAGTTTTAAAAATACGCTATCCTTTAAAACAATGCATTTATATATGCAAATTGTCTTAAAAATGTTAAATGGTAAGAATAAATGTGCTCTGCTATAAGGCTAAAAATATAAGTATTGTTCTCCAATTTTAACCAACCCCCGCCCATGAAAACTGACTAGGTATTAAATCACAGAGGAAAACATATATCCCGCAATAGTGATATGGATTTTTTCTAGTTATTATAGTTATTAGATGACAACTAGTATTAAGCCAAAATGATAAATATGGAAATGATATAAGTTTTACTTATAATAGCTAATTTTTTGAAAAAAAACGAGCATTACATTTGCTAATTATGTATACACACAGTTAAATGATTGATTACAATTAATTTACATTGCTATATAGAACAGGCTGTTGATATATATTAAAAATGTACAATTCCACAAATTTTTGAGCCACATAATCTACAAGGATGACGTTTTTCTAAGTAAATATATAATAAAATAAATTGACATTTTATATTTAAAACAATACTATTGCGACGACACTAGTGATTACTTTTTTGAGGTTTCGATTTGTTCATTATATTATATAGGATAACAAATACCATTTATATTATCTAAAATATATATAACAGTTAACTACATTACATACAGTAATAAATACGCACGCGCGTGTCCCGTTGTTACAGTTTGTTACTACTCACCTTTGCATTGCAATTTATACTATTTTTAGGCAGAGAATTGTTGATTGAAAGTGTTTTTTCTAGCGTAATTGAAAACAACAAAGCGAACTCAGTTTCCTTCAAGTTAAAGATGGAGGAAGAAGATAACAAAAGAAAGGGAGTTGTGAAACCGCTCCTCCATCCTTATCCTTTCCCCATCCTTCCTGGAAAATAAACTAATTGTTATAATATTTACGAACATATTTGAAACCGAAGGAATTCAATAAGCTTATTATTACTGATATTTACAGTGAGTACACACACCACATATTTAGTATAAAAAAAGCATATATTGTACGGATATATATTTAGCTGTATTATTGAATATGAATGGCGAAAAACAATTTTTAATAAAAAAGGTGATTTAATGCCAACAATACTTTTAAATAGGTCCACCTGTTGCTCCGTTTGGAATCAGTTTCGCTTCAAGATAAGATTCATATTCTTATCATGCTCATTTTTTCAGTTGCATGCGCATAAATTATTCAATTTTACTGTAAGTGCATATATGGAACAGAAATTCAGCCGGGGTCGGGGTAATATGGCTGGCAACTCACTGGCCAACTTTTTATATGATTATCATTAACTAGAATGGGGCATGACTAGCCTCATTTATAATAATCTTCCATAAAGGAAGGGGCAATTGCAAATACTTATTTGAGGGAGCAATCTGTTAAAGGAATAAATGTATTACGCAATGACATATACATATATGAATTGCAATATGAATACATGAGCCGGATTAGGAAAATTGTAGAGTACCAAGCGTGACACAATCAACACAATCTTTTGTCAAGCCTAGCGTTTAGCAATAATTTTCAATAAGTTAAATTACATTACTTCCAAATCCTGAGTGAGAGTTAATTCAGATATTATCATAATGATACAATCAAAGATTAAACAGAAATGGATACGATTGAGGGAACAGCATTTACTGCCAAAACATTTCATATCACTCCACTTCTGACTTCTCGAGCATTCGCTACCGAAGCGGAAACGACTTTCTACTCTACTACTCACAGCTCAACTTGCATCCGATAAATCACACAGTAGCATTTAGCAACAATGCGCAATGGGCCAACTCCTACATGAACAAACATTTATGTTCAATTCATATTTTGATGATTTAGTGTTCGTTGATTTTGTTGGGAGTGCAGTACAGGTGTAGGCATTTGTCATGCATTTACATTATTTGTTATCATCACAGTCAACAGCTCTCCTATGAGATCAGATCATCTAGTTACAGTCAAGAGCCACATGAATGTAAGGAATGCGTATATTTACAGACCGACAGATAAGATACAGGAAAGGATCTATAATGACATGAGCAGGGTTAGCAAATATTACAAGGTTTTGCTATATTTACAACTGTTTAGTTTTTAAGTTTTAAATAGTGAATGATATGACGAGGATCAATCATACCAATTATATACGTAAGTACTCTTGCGGTAGTCGGTACTTTGAAGCGGATTCATTTTTAGTAGCATGAATGAACTACCAAACCAACTATAGACAGTTTGTTTAGTTTGCAAAGGGTGACTAGAAAAAAATATTGTCTAATTCTGTCTGTCTGTCCATGTCCATCCAATTTCTAGGTTGTTGAATCACATATTTAAGTCAATTCCGTTGAGCCAGAAGAAAGTGATCCGATATTACATTACCAACATTACAATTCTTTTTGCATTTTGCAGGCTTTAAATCAATTTTAAAAGTTTTTAAAATTTTGAGACAATTTCACTCATCTTTTAGTTCTTACGTTTAGTACCCAGACACATTTAAACAGTGACTGCCAATATAAGCCTGTCTCCAGTTACGCTGTTACGCAGTATGTACATATATTTGTGCTACGTGCTCCCCTCACTGTTATCAGTTTATTCATGTAGTTGAGCTACTCACGATCTACCTTAGCCATTCCGTCCGACCATAGCAAAATGAGAGGAATTGCAGAAATAGCATTGTGCAGTAGAGTGCAGCTGTGTGCCTGCTGGTTTCTCTTTAACAGTAGTGTAAGTGGATGTGGTAGCCACAGGACGGGATGTTGAGTTTGTGGTAAAATGTGCAATTCCTATTATTACTAACTTAGCTTACTTGCAAATACAATATTTACCGTTCGTTAATTAAACTATAGCAGCAGCAGGACTAAAAGCCGTTTGTGTTTGTGGTTTGTTTGGCTCTGTCTTCTGTGTTACTTAAATTGTGCAGGTATTTTCTCCACCTTGGGCTTGTCTTAAGTGCATTTACATCTGTAGTCTGTAGAGAAATTATCGATTGGCTGTTTGTGAAGAAGATAAAGGTTTTCATCTGTTTATGAAAATTTCTCTACTCCTCGAGATAAACTACCTAGAGTAAAATAGTTTTGGATTGGAGTTGGTCGTGCTGGTGTTTGCTAGGTATGGAGGTGAATGCCTTTCTCCGTTGCTACTGACAATAAACACTGATTTTGGAGGGGCTTTAGCTTTTAGCTTGATCATCCTTTTTTCTGAACTCCCTCCCGTGTGTAATTTGTGGTAGCTTTATTGTTAGTCCGGTTTCAT
>JAQGAI010002980.1:0-11407 GCA_034696905.1 Lepidocyrtus violaceus
CGAAGGTTCCACTCATGTTTCACATGGTGACAATTTAAACCGAACCACACACAATCTTCGGATAGATATTTTCTACAGTTTTATCTCGTTATAAAGTGCTCGAACATTCCTGCTCAACAGACAGAAGTGAGTTATTGTTTGGAGTTCATCAAATTAATTGCTACATTTTGAAAATCAATCAAATCCGTTGCAGTGATATTTAAAAATAATAACTCTGCTCAAAACAAAAAAGTGTTTGTGTTTTGTGATTATTGTCTCACATCACCCCTCATCGCATCGTCTGCAACACATCACCAGCGTAAGCCATACAGACACATCTGAATTATTCATTGCTATTTCACGCATCCTTCCCTCCATCTTAAAAACCCAAATTCCTCTTATAATAAATTCCTGCTCAAATATTAATTCTAACGTAACTACAACGTTCCCTATGATCCTTTCAAAATTCCAACCTAAAATCAGGGATCATCCTTTCTGTGTAGCATGGACAAAATTTTTGTTAACGGAATTCCCTGCTATTAATTACTATAAACGGCTATTCATTTTAAAGCTTATTTTGCAATCTCCAACAATTGCCAAAATCCTTTTAGATCACTTACCTGACATAATGTCTCTCCCCAACGACACTCCCATTGAACCATTTTGTGAGTTGGGTATAGATCCACTCCATAATTTATTAGATGATTCTCTGTTAAAACAGACACAGCTTCCTTTTAATATATTCGGGAGCTCCGAATTTGAAATCCTCACAAATGATTTCACAATCTCTGAGCTTCCTTCAATTCCCACCACTCCTTCTCCTTCTTCACCGCATTTGCTCAATTCCATTCCCTCCAGTGATATTAGTGCCTTTGTTGATAATCCGCTAAGCGAAGACAATAACAGTTCTCAAAACTATTATCAGTATGATGACTTGATCACATTTAATGATCTATTTAACGAAAGTGACACAATAAACCAAATAAAACTCCCGGGAGCCTCCGACACTGCCGCTCACTCACCTTCAAATATCTCCCTTCTATCCTTGTCTGCCGAAGAGGCTCCTGATGGCAGTGCTACTACTACTACTATTGATAATTGTGATGCACTCTCTAACATAAGTTCTACATCGGATCCAGATGACTTTTGTTTATCTCCTCCAGTCAGTCACCCTGACTTAAAACTGGATGATGCTTTATGCTCTCCACCTTGTACTAAACTTTGGAGTGAAATAATGGATGATGACGACAAAGATCCACAGATGTCAGTCTCTCCTTCTCCTCAATCAAAAACTACTACTCCTGTGAACCCTGCTCCATTACCTACCGCACGTTGCAATTCGGATATGAAAGTTAGTTCCTCTACTCATAAAAGGAAACGGGGTAGACGACGCACCAGACATCGCAAGTCTCCTCCATCCTCTCGTCCATATCTTCATGATAAGAGATCCCATATCCCATACACTCAACAGGATCGGACATCAAACCTATCCTCCATTCATCACTCAAACGAGCCACCCCGACGACATCCATCCTCCCATCCGCATCCTTATCACCAAAGTGCTGCTTATGAAAGTGGTTTGAGCTTTTCCGATCGCTCCCACTATCCAACTTACAATTCAAAGGCAAGCGACAGCTCATCCAAATGGCGCAATACAACTTGCTCCCCTAACCTCACAAGGGTTGAGCCTGAACATGGTTTCATGAATTCAACACGGTCGTTCAGTCGCTATCAGCGTAATTCCACTACATCTTCCCCCACCAAATTGAACCTGTCAAAAGAACAACCCTCAGTAATCTACCACCAAAATTACCAAAACCTGAAAACATCGGTCGACCACATTTTAAGCTTAATGAATCCCAAATTGCCGCTGCTCCGTCCAAGACGTACGAGCGTGTTAGATCTTTCATCAAATTTGAGAAGGATCACGGCTGCTCTATTAAGCAGATGGCAGACACTTCTCCGTCTTTATGCCACACAGTGCATAATGACTACAACTACGAAGACGTACCCAAATGTGTCGCTCCTGCTCCGGGTGACACTGAAAACTGGATTGCTAAATTTTTTCCACCTTTGGATAAGGCTACCAACAACTACGATTTCGAAGAATTTAAAATAGCATTCACAAACTACACTAACTTACTCTACCAGGAAAACAATCAGACCAAGCAAAAACAACGGTAACAATGAGTAATATATTGTAACAATAATCGTGATATCATCATCGTCCCATCACCAAACCCATCCATTACTCTCTCCCACACACCTTGTCTTTTGTCTGCCTTCTATAAAAAACACATTTATATTGTCTACCTCTTTTTATCTGAATAAAACCACAAGACCTTTTGATTTTCGACACACTTGGCTGTCGGCAAGAAACAAAGATAGTATTCCAACTTTGATTAGCTCACAAAACGCAACATATTTCGCTGGTGACTCACGATTGGGCGTAGATTGGGGAACTTTGTGCCAATTTTCCCTTTCCAAGCGCCAATTCGTTCCCACATTTTCAATTTTTTCGTTAAGTTTCCGAGTTTTTTTTTTAATTTGCTCTCGGAGCGAGCAATTGAACTTGGGGAGAAAGTGGTTATGTGTTATATTACAGTAAATTCCCATCTTAAAGTCCGACTAGTGTTCCTGAACGACAGTAACAATAACAACAGCAAACGAACAAAATCTAAGAGTGAAAGAGTGCAGTAAACTTAGCCTGTGTCCCCTGTACTACGCATCCGGAACTGATCAAACCGATGTGAATAAAGTGTAGGGAAAATATTCCTCTCAACGAGAATATCAAAATCTATCTTGTGCAAATTGTGTAGCAATCAAAACATTTTCAGTGAGAAAAGGAATCATAGGGAATGGATTTATTTCATCCTCCAGACCCTAGAGTATTACCTATGACTGACACCTTCAGTTATAATCCGTTAGAGCCTTTTGATGATATTACTTTGAGGCTACAGAAAAAGATCCTCAAAACACAACTTCAGAAAGTTCAGTTCTCCATTTCGTCTATTCTCGCACTTTGTGAAGACGAAGGCGACAACCGTGTTCAACTGGTGGCTTCTAGAAAACTTGCTGGTGAAACAAGCAAAGCAATTAAACGGATTCCTAGACTCCTAAATGAATTGTTTCATCGAGCCCCTGAGTCCTTAGCCCAGCAGAAAGAGAAAGAGAAAGGACAGGAAGGAAGACCTCCAATTCCAAAACGGGCAGAAAGTGAAGAACGAGATCGCAGTAGGAGCAGGAGTTCAGATAGACCTTCATCCTCATCCTCCTCATCTCATCATCACTCCAGATAAGAAAAACTAAAAGAAGTTATCACTAATTATAATATTTACTTTAGCATTATTTAATTATACAAATTTAAAGATAAATTGCTCATTCATCATTTTCAAAATCGAAAATTAATAGTTCATAGAATAAGCTAAAGTCATCATTTTGAGCAAACACCGTAAATTAAAAATTTCCGTTTCCTCTCATATTTCGTAAATTACTTTCAAAGCCGTCCACCTTTCTAACTATTTAATTAAATAGGTGAAGCTACCTGAGTGATAGAGAAACAATACAGAGTAGAAATCGAAACATTTATCCAGAAATTAATTCCAATAAGCTTCTGAAAACTTCTATTTCAGTTAGAGGAGAACACACAAAAGTATTTCAAAAATAACTACCTACCAGATTATCTTTCGAGACGCGTAGGAGTAAAGTTCAGACAGTCTGTTTTTTTGTCAGTTCATTTTCCTTTTTTAGAAAAGACAAAACAAAGTCATTAATTTTTACCCACTGAATAAATCACGATAAAGGGTTATAGATTATCCCACGCACTGTCCGTTCACATGAAAAAGGCTAGCCCCAATAAGATTTCATTTACTCAAGAACCTTATCCAAATTAGGTAAAGACGGAGACAGAGTAAAAAGTTGGAACACGAAAATAATTTAAATAAAATGGTAACCATTAACAATTATCTTTTAAGGAGTTGGGAATGCTCACTTTAAAGAAAAAATATAGACCCACAAGGGTGGCACTCGTCATTCACTCGTCCATATAAGTTGACTTAATGCAAAGATTTCCCATATCAGTAAGATATAATTTGCATTTAGATTATTCACATCCTTGCACAACAGAGTAGGTGGAGTAGAACGACATAATATTTTGCAAAAGATTTTCCATTAGGAAGATAATATGAAAAAGGAGTTGGTTATTTCTCAAAAGATTAAATTAGACAGGTCAAGAAGTATAATAATTATTTAGAGATATTTTCTCGTCAGCCGAGATAACCATAAAAGAATAGTGAGAAAAACATATTAATTAAATCCCACTCATTTTCATCAGAATGATATCCATTCTTGAAACCCACTCATTCTGTCTGTTCTTCTCAACCCACTCTTCTCATCAGTTAGTCAGTTTAAATGAATTTTAATTATTAAATTTAGCATAAATAAGTAATTCATCTTTTCCAAAATAAGATTCGCACATGACATTTAACTGACCTCATCTTTTAGCAATCACTCACCTTTCCCAATATGGATAAAAGAAAGACAAGTCTAAAAGAAAATAACGATGATAGAAATCCATGAATGGAACTTGGAATGACCTCAGTTCTTTTAATATTGAGCATTAAATTCATGCTCCTCTCCTTACCTTTTTTCATTTACGTTATCTTTTGCATTTATTATATCCCACTTTATATTAAGTTGAGTAAATGGCTCTGACTCCATAAATAGAAAAACGATAATTTTCATCCTACCCACCTTCAACAACAAGTCAATCTTATATCAGTATACTAAAATAGACAGAGCATAAGACGTATGGCAGCAAAGTCAGTATTTTAGTTAATTAAGTTCTCGAGAAGGAAAAGTTAAAAGGATAATTAGGCTCGATAATTGCTCGACATTTTTTATCCCACTTTTACGTAAGGAAAAGATCGCAGCAAGGTTTCCTTCCACTGCATCATAATAGGATATTGTACTAATCGCGGAGAGCTTCCCTCTCACTGAAGAGAGAAGAAGAAAAGTTTTTTTTTGGGAAGAAGACTAGCTGAGTAGCAGAGCACTGAAGAAGTTGCATCTCCTCTCGCAGAGTCGCCCACTCTCCTGCTTATACGAAAGCCTCTCAGTAGCGTATACCTACCTTATTCATCATGCCATATCATATCATATCATATCATATCACATCATGTCATAGTCAGCTTACATATAAGAAACGCTTTCATTTCAATACAACGTATCACCTTCATACAAGCAAAAGAATGAATTCTTGTCTTTAATTTTCGTATAGGGATATTTGAACAAAAGCAAGAAAGAGCATTCGTAATATGACTAGGCAATGTAAATGCAATTTTCATATTTAACAAATACTGGATAATCAACATAATAGTGCAGTAGAGGGGAGAGCATCTCTTAGGCTCGACTCTGCCCTTGTTGAGATTGTGAACCTTTCAGAGCCCTCGAATGGAAATGCATATTCTTGACTTTTCGAAGGCCTATGCTATTCTACACTGCTCTTGTTGAGATGAGAAGATAGCTCCTTTACTCTGCACGGATCTCACTTTTCATTCACGTTCTCACAAAATAAAAATGTACATAAATTCCATTTTAGGTGAGGTTGCATTTTAGGATGTAGTCGACATCCAACACATTCACACTAGAACATGCAGGATTAGCTGTGTATGCGAAAGTGACGACGGAATGAAATTGCATTTATGTATTGCATTAAACGATTCAGTAAGGATTACAATTAATTTCATCTTCAAATTTGGTTAATTTCTCGCATAGCGGGCTACTTTCACTTATCATTTCTTTATTCATCATGATGTTAGTAATAAATCGGTGAGAGGTAATGAGGCTTGATAAGAACATCGCAAAATGAGCGTTTCATTTGACGAATCAAGTCACTCTTCACACTTCCTGTTAGTAAAGCTTGGATGTGACAGGGTAGACTAGGACCCTAAGACGATAATTTGGAAAACATATGAGAGAGAGTTTTCACTTCGAAATAGTACATATATCAATAGTAATTAATTAGGTAAGTATGCCACAACCTGGAGAATTGTATAATAATAATATTCTATACCTTACATAATATTAGGAATGGGACTGGGACTCCCACCAAATAGAATAACAACATGAACACAATGACCGATTTCCAATTTATCCCTTTGCATACTTTCGAAAGTTGGTCACAGTTTTTCACACAATTCACTGATTATTTAACTCACATGTACTACACTGCTCTCCGTTTACCTACAGCTCAGCAAATACCATTTTGCATACCTATATTAGGTAGTTCGTTTACCGAACTCATTTCGTTATTAAAAGGATTCGACATTTTCGACACTTTAGACCTTTATGATTTTTTAGGTCATGTCCATTTATTTCATGGCATTAGATTTGAAATTATAAATCCTCTGGACCCCCAAAAGTACATCGAATTGCATGAGCGTACCATATTGTGCAGTTGTCAATGCTGCCATTTCTTCCTAAGCCTTAATCCACGTTACGTAAAGTCAATATATACTACGTGAACATACCCCGGACAGGGACAATTTCTGACAAAATATGAATTCAGTAGGTCCATCCGGAGGTACACGCATTACATACCATTTTCCAATGGACTTTCCAGTACTCATCCATTTATTATACCCTCCACATGTCCAACTTTTCAAGTCAGTCGAGGAGTATATGCATGCTTTAGAAACGGAAATCAGTTTCCTCCCATACCCACTTTCAATAGAAAGCATCCGCTTGCATCTTGGCCCGCCGTTCCAAAACTTCCTCGACCAATATTCTCTTTATGTTAATCTAGAAGAGACTCCATTGACAATCATCTTTCGTCATATTTGGATGGAACATATGCGAATCAAACGTAATTGGCAGTATTCAGATCCACATGCGTATTGCCTTCACAATTTTGTTTCAAATTGTGATTGTCCCCTCTGTCTAAAATTATTTTATAACGTGTTTCCAACCACGTTGCATGCCACCGGAGTTGTGCATTAAAAGTCGGGGAGAGAAATATGAATTGTATACAATAGGTATGATAATAACGAATTAGGCAGTCAAGGTTTGGTATGGTAATATGAACATATACAATGTAAGTTGTATAATATAACATAGTAAGTAGTACAGTCTGGTACCAAGTATTAAGATAAGTATTATAAGTAAGTAGTACCAGTATTATGTAATTCGTAGTAGTATTATCTATTAAGTGGGTTCCGTTTCGAATATGCCATTGCCGTTGATCCTGTTTTATTGTTTTTACGACAGAGACGCAGCGATCCGTCATGATTGGCTCAGGGTCTTCAGTATCATCGTGGGAGCACCGCCGTATTCCGTATCCGGTCATCCTTCCAGACCCCGACCCAGCCATCGAAATTCGAAAGGAGATCCAACTACAAAAAATATTGATTCGGAGAGAACGTCTCAATATGCCCCGACAAACTAGTATGAATTCCCTTTCTACTAAACAGGCTAAACTCCTTTCCCTAATAATCAAAAAACACCGTATAGAACAAAGGAATCCCCTTCGAACCCTCTTATGCGATCACCACCTTAAGAAATAAATGCAACTCATCGAAAAGAAGACATCTCCCTGAAAAGGAATACATAATTTAACGAACCAATTTATTCTGATTTAAGTATTAATATTACATAAAGCCAATAATAATATTATACTTATTTTATATTTTAGATAAACATTGTTTGAGTGTAATCTGCCAAATTATAAGTATTAAGTTCTAATCCAGTAGGTCAGGTCAGGCAGCCAAAGGTCGAGAGATTACAGATGAAGCATCATCAACAAATGGAAAATAGAGTGGAAAGGTATCAGCGGTGGAGAAAATACCTCAGCCCTCTTCTCCAGATCATCCAAGCTCATAATTATACCTGAAACCCACACAAAAGATATAGTAGTATATTAGTTAGACATCCTTATTTCAATCACTGCGAAAATACTAAAGGTTAGTAAAAAAAATAGTTCCGTAAGATCACTTACCTCGATCCATTAACCAGGAGATAGAAAACAATTTCTCCGGACTCTCCAGGGAAGCATTATACTTCATAGTGAAGGGAGGTATCATCGCCAACCCTCCAAGATATTGTAATTGCTCAGCTAAACAACACCAAAATTTAAGAAAAATTGAAAGTTTTAAGCTAACCTGATTGTCTTAAATTCTAACTAAATTAGACCAGCCGCTGTAGTAATAATCATAATAATTACTTACGAGTAGCGTTGCGCATACGATCATGGGTCCACTCTCTAGGTTGCCAGGGACGAGAACATTCAGGGCGAAGTAAGACGAGATGGATGCTGTATAATCCCTCTGCCGGAAACGGGCGGAATGGGACCCTCTCGCAAGCCACATGGAATTGGTTGGCATAGGTATCTTGTCTACTAGGATAAATTACCACAGCCTAAAATAAATGAAAAAAAATAGAATTATAATTATTATTAGGTATTGGCAAACTTCGTAATCTCTCTCATTTTAATTCATTCCCATGGAAATAAGAATTATTGGTATATTATATATTTTATTATTAATACCCTATTTTCCTTCTCCAGACACTGAAAGCAGTACATTTGTTGATCAAATGACAAGGTCAGCCTCGGTACGTTAAATGCCGTTTCTGCTCCAGTAGTCCGGTGAAGATAGTGGTTGTTGTCGGACTCAGCGCTGTCGGTCAGAGTGAAAAATCTCGGTTCCGTAAAATTGGCTGAATAAGGTTCCAGCACTGACCGCTTTAAGTCCAACATGTCGTCAGCAGAGATCTGAGGGGCGGCTGTAGCCGTGAACCCCGTCAACAGACTCCCTAACACTATCCCTACCACAACCGTTTCCATTTTTCAGAAATCCAAGAACTTTTCCAATATGGAAAACTTTACTTAAAATTCGAAAAGTGTTAATAACAGGAGAAGAAAAGGAAAACTTTGAACAAAGAAAGAAAGAAAGAAAAGTTTTTTTTTGAAGAGTAGTCCACGAAATAAATTTCAGGAATGAAGTGATTATTCACTTCCCTCCTCTTTAAATATGTTTAGCGAAAAATTTACGTACATGACATGATCATCATCCGATCATTCTCACGTCAATCTTAAAATATCCACTTTAATCAATAACCCTCTTTGAAAATCAATGAAGCTATAGAGAAGTCCAAACATCGAAAAAAAAAATTAAATAGATTAAAAAGCCAATATTAATCGGGTATTGGTATGGTCAACCCAAGCCATATTATGCCAAATAACAAAGAATTATCTAATTTAGATAATCATTACATTTTAACCCATCCTATCCAGCTGAGAGATACATGATTCCGAAAATTGCTTCGGTACACATTTTCTGAGACACGCAGAAAGTTCAGTCCGATGATATGGACTTTCATCATTTCAACTTTCGAACTTAATCTCACTCCCACTGATCAATCAGAAAATAGCTCCAATAATATTTTAATAACACGTGAACAATTTAATTCATTAATAAAGCCGCAGATTATTAAATTAATTGCGATTCCTGTTGATCACGCATTCCGGTCCAATCCAAAAGGAAACAAATTTATTCATAAAACGTAGGTTAGTCACATTAGCAAGTGTGGTAACATTGAATACTAATCGAAAAAAAAATCGTATGACATTTTATGCAAGTCTTGGCACTTATCTCTAGTGACCAGATGAAAAAAAATGCATCGCCAAACAAAATATGCTAAACTGGTAACAAGCAATCACTTACTCCATACTTACTTTAAAATCTTATTCAGAAAAATTATGAAAAGCCGATTCATTCATGACAAATTTATGCAACTCAAAAACAACAAGGATCAACCCTTTCAATTCTATAGTAGGAAATTGTCATTCAGTTAGAAAACCATTTTATCTCTCTTCCTCTCACAAATTATTTTCGTAATTGGATAAATGTAAATCTTTGATTATTTCAACTTAATGATAAGAAATTCGTATAGTATGAAAAAATTATAACCAGTTTTATCCCAAGTGCTTCGATAGGCAGGAAGAAGACACGATGTGAAGTCACGTCATCTCAACTCAAGAGAAAACAACAACAACAACAGCTTTACCCCATGATAACATGTCATGCAACTTTGATTAAAATGATTACCCATGTCATGTCATTGAAGGAGTCAACCGGGACGTTTTCCTCTGGTCATCGGGCTGTTACAAGATCGTCAATCTTCGCCTTCGCATGAATCCTACGCACATTCACCCCAGTCATGATCCCGATCCGTCTCTCACATTATTTAAATATCTATGGCCATATTTGTAATTCTTTAACCATTATAAAACATTTCTACTCGCTAAATTAAAGACACATTTGCTCTCGGTACACTTGAGGATAAGGTATTCTTTGATTACTGCATAAATACGTACATAACATCTGGTGACATCCGCTGTTGGCCTACTACTTTGGAAATTTTGCACCAAAATTCCCAATGTTTCTGGCTGGTTCGTGCCCACATCTACTTACATACAGTGTTGTTCCCGGAGTGAACAAGTAGTGGTGGGGAAAGATTCCCTCATTCCCTACAAATCCAATAGAACTGCAGTGCACTTTATATAAGAACTTGTGAAAAATCTATCGGCAAAGAGTGCAAAATAAACTTTTTAGCAAGTGTCCCCGTTTCCTTTATATTGGTAATGATCAACCCAATAGAATACAACGGTTTAGGGTAAATATTCCTTTAGCACGGAATATTTGCAATCCTTACCTCGTTACGTACATTCACAGAAAAAAAAGTTGCAGAAGATAGTTAAGTAAGATATAATAATAAATGGAGAACGGTCTGTTTCAAGTTCCACATCCAATCAGTTTACCTAAGACTGATACTTTTATCTATAATCCTTTAGAACCATTTGACGAAATCCATCTACGTTTAAGAAAGAAAATCTTGAAAACTCATTTACAAAAAGTGCAGTTAGCTGTTTCATCCATACTTGCATTATGCGAAGACGATGGAGACAACAGAGCTCAACTGGCCAAGTCCATCAAGTTAGCAGATGATACGAATACAGCAATCAAAAGGATTCCCAAGCTCCTGCATGACTTGTTCCGCTCACCACCTCCAACCACGGATCCTGCACAAGAAGCTAGAGAACTTGCGCAGAAGAAGAATCATCAAGGAAAAACCCGCAGTGTAGTGTAACAATAATCGTGATATCATCATCGTCCCATCACCAAACCCATCCATTTCTCTCTCCCACACACCTTGTCTTTTGTCTGCCTTCTGTAAAAAACACAATTATATTATCTACCTCTTTTTATCTGAATAAAACCACAAGACCTTTTGATTTTCGACACACTCGGCTGTCGGCAAGAAACAAAGATAGTATTCCAACTTTGATTAGCTCACAAAACGCAACAGTAGAGCAAGACCGAAGCAGAAGTACCGAACGAGATAGACCGTCATCATCATCCTCTCAATCTAG
>JAQGAI010002981.1:0-11407 GCA_034696905.1 Lepidocyrtus violaceus
TAGTTGTAGCAGTTGATCTTTAGCACCATGAATTTGTTCGACCATTTGCATTATCGTGGGAATATTAGCCTAAAAAAACAGAAATCATAAATGTGGATTAGACTCCATCGCATTAGCTTCATCATATTACATAATTAGATCACAGTACAATCCAGAGACGAATGACATTCACCCTAAACATGTTTGTCATAGGTCACGGTACATTTTTGGCGATAACAGATAAATAACTTACTTGCATATCAGGATTAGAAACTACTGAGCTGGATGAACTACTTCTCCCAGAATAGCCTGAGTCATAGCCAGAACTACCATTGACAGCGGAGTCTATACTTAATCTGTAGAAATGGAATCATCAAAACAGAGCCATTAAGATTCTTCACCAAAACATCATGTTATCAAATTATACCTCCTGTGCAGAATTCGAGTTGCATCAGGTTTCCATATTTGTCGCTAAAAATAACATGATATTGTTGCAAAATTTTTACCGTTTGAGCAATTCTTGTCCCATTGCATCAACGTCTTCGAAGGGAGCTCTTGTTATTTTATCCTTAATTTCTTCATGCGAATCTATGGCACGCTTGACTGCGCTGACATCTTCAGCGAAATCATTCCTCGTAATGTCCTCCCTCCAATCATCTAGTCGATCTAGCAAGTCACTGGCAACCCAGAGGAAATTCTCTAAAGCCTAAAGAAAGTAAACATTTAAAAAAATAACTTAATTTTTACACAATTTATATCATGTTTTTATTTTCCAAAATAGCTAGCTTCATATTTCTCCTTCCCCTTTCTATAATAATTGTAGAGGAAATGAGCATTGAAAAGTCAACTTGCGTCAGCGAGCACGAATAATAACGCTCAAAAGTACAAGAAAGAAATCGATATTGATACCTCCACGATTCGTTCCCAAATAGGAATATAAATCCATTCGTAGAAATCAACCTGACTTGACTTCATGTTCATATTTCTTTACATGCTTTCTTCCAATTGTCAACGAAAGGATGTTCATTTCCGGCTCAAGAAGTACTTTTCATCTTGAGCAAGTTTCTAAATGAGTTGTTACCATTCTATTATTATGTTTTAACTTACAATGCGAGATTCAATCCACTGATTATGGTCGTAGTGAAAAGTTCCTTCAAAGTCTGACGTAAGCTGCGATGAGTCAATTGATTTCACTAGACAGTCGATTCCTACCATAGAAGTCTGGAAAAAAAGTAATAAAAACCGGAGTTTGATTCGGAATTGCTTTACATATGGAATGGAATCTAATTACTGGAGGGCCAGGCTTTTATAATGAAGTTACATCAACTTCTCCAATTTCTTTCTCTTTTCCTCTGCAGGGAATTTCCCCGAAACTTACCTCAAACTTATATTTGGAGCTCCCAAGACTGGTCCTCTGCTTCTGCCAGAAGTTATCCGGTTTAATTATGTAAACCATAAATACAAAATTTGCAAAATGCTCGTTAAGAATCTTGAGTATAGGTTTTACAGTGGTCCATGTTCCGCCCCTCATGTCAATGACTACAGAGAAGCCGCGCTCCCGCGTCTCTTCGCTGTTAATTTGAAAATTATTGAAAGTTAATTATAGAACTTGTGACTTCTCCATTAATCATTCATTATATGATTATATGTAAGGCATCATATTTAAATTCTCATCATCAGAATAGGTATATTTAACACGAACCATGG
The DNA here is from genome assembly GCA_034696905.1 of Lepidocyrtus violaceus. Classification (NCBI taxonomy): domain Eukaryota; kingdom Metazoa; phylum Arthropoda; class Collembola; order Entomobryomorpha; family Entomobryidae; genus Lepidocyrtus; species Lepidocyrtus violaceus. The sequence continues at coordinate 1,687 of JAQGAI010002981.1, forward strand.
TATAGTAAACAGGTAATGTAGCAGTCTCTTAAGATCCTCATTGTGAACTTTTTCTCGTCGAGCCGACGTAGGAAATAGGAGTAACGGGCCTCCACGCTTATCTCTGCCCCCGCTTACAATGGCTAAGCGATCCTGAAGTAAGGATAACACGTCTTCCGCTCGTGGCCCGTCCATTGCCACCGTCGCTTGGGATGCGAGTGTAGTGCGGGGATGATGCAAAAACTTCTTTCACTTGGACTGCTCTACGGAGATTACACTCCTGAAGCAGTTTTTCCCTCTTGAAGTAACTTTATCGTCGTCATAAGTTCGGCTGTAGTGTAGCAGCAGCACTTTTCTGCTACTACCAACCTCGTCTACTTTTTCTTTCCTCCACCACCGGAAGAACGTTCAACATCCACTTCCCTCAAGTTGAATCCTGCTCCTCGTCTCGATTAAGCACTTCTCCGTTGGGGATCCTCATCAAATCCGTTCTTTTCACTTATTCTGCAATTATTAAAGAAAATCGAAATTGTTAACAATGGACATGAACAGAGTGGGTAAACAAGGGTCATAAACTCAAGCTATTTGTGCACTACACTACACCGAATTAAGTACTTGTATAACTTGAGCCAATCGCAATCACTGGGGTAATGTAAGTAACAAGCTACAGACGCGCAGCGCAGCTTCAGAAAATTGACTTTCAGTAAGTCATTAAGTTTTTTTCATTAACTCATTAACTTTCTTTAAAAGTCCATTAACTTATATATTTTTTTTGCAAAAAAAATGAAACAATGACAAGAAATGACACAAGCAAAAGCAAAACAAAGTTTATATTTATTTTATATTTGTTTTACTATCATAAGAATTTTCATCAATGTTAACAACAGTTACTTGAAATGGAAATTCACAGAAGGATTGCTGAACTGAGAGATGTATGTAGCGTGTGGTGGATGACATCAGTGATTGTTAAGTCAACAATAAACCCTACTACTTCTTTTTTCACAACGGAGTTGGTATCGAATATCCATGTCTCGTGTTGCGCCATTAAATATATAAAGTTTCTGTCAATGAAGATCATTTTTATCATCGTCTTCAAGTAAGTAATGGAATTTGCATATTAGAAATGTCTAATCCATTTAGCGAGCTTGAGATCCTTAATCTGATTGAGTGATGGGCCATAAGTTCAAAACAAAAACAGTTATATTTCATCCCTTAAAAGCACGCACGCTAATCTCCTTGTGCAGAGAGACATTTTTCATTCCATTTATTATCCCACGTTCAATTCTCACGCTTCATTAACACGTTGAAAAACATTGACCATTTCTACATAAGCTGACTATTATCACGACAACAATGACAGAAGACAGCAATGCATAAATTTTTATTGCAACTGCAACTTGCAACCGTGCGGTAGTAATGGCAGAATGCATTCATATTGCTATCGTGCTAAAACTGATCTTGATGAATATGAATCATAATACTTGAGCTGACAAAGAAGCGTAGTTTTTTTTTAAATAAAAAATCTATGAAATCGAATTTGCTGACTCATAATAATTATATAGACTGAAGTGGCTGCCTCTCCAAAGACTGCCCCTTTTACATTAACTTCAGTCTTTGATTAGGACGGCAAGATCCGAGCAGCCAGAACTAATAAATGACAGAAGCATCAGCAATAAATAAAATAATATGAATGAATGGTCGAGTAAAAAACAATTTGCTTTTATTTTTTATTGAAGCGAATGTTATGATAATGATGATGCATTCGTAAGGAAAGGGGATCATTAAGTGCATTAATGTCCTTTACATGCGAAATCTAATTAAAGCTAAATAAGGTAAACAATGAAGGACGGTGAAGTGAAAATGCAAAATTAGTTATAATTACAAAAAAAAATCATCTTGCATATTCGGAAGACAAGACAATGTTCTTTTACTACCTACTTTGGCTAAACCCACAATTATGTTTATGATTTCATTCCTTGTTCACGGACAAAATCTTCTCGATTGTGAGAAGCATCTTAGGATTTTCACAAACAATGGAAAAGAGCGAACAAAATCAAAAACTGTTGCGCGAATGACATGTTTAAAGTACGTAACGCTGCTATTTATGGACACCTGGCCAAGTTTAGTACATTTGTTAAAAACACATTCTTCGAAACAATAACTTTATAACATATTTTTTTAACTTTTGTAAACTAACGGTAATTAGGTACGTATGTTAGCTCAGTTGGTGGAAATTACTTTACTGATTTGTCATTTTTTATTTGACAAGGGAATTTATAACTCTGAAAGTTTCTTCAAACGAATATAAATTGGTCTTATAATATTTATAGCATAATATAGTCCTATGCTCATTAATAAACGGAGTAAGTCATAATTAATGAGCTATAAATACTGGGCTGGTACTTCCTGGGATGATGAAACAGTTTCACTCTTTCCCGCAGCATATGCCAGGTTTCTCTCATAGGCAACATTTCACTCACGAGTTCCTTCCTATCAACTTGTGAATTTTGTCAGATGCTTGTTGCTATATACTTTGTCTCTTCTGAAAATCTACAGTAGAAATTGTGTTCTAATGATTGTGAGATGGGATAATTTATTGATTTTCTTTTTCTTATTTACGCCTACACAACATCATTATATAAATCTAATAAAACTCCCAATTAAGCATAGAAAAAAGCTCAACAACTTACAACCATCCGTATTCCAATTCCTAGTAAACAACGTAGTATTTAGCTTGATTACCATGCACATCAACAACAGAGCAAACTATTGGAATTGGAGTTACGTGTGCTTCAAGGTTACACTTTCTCCTGTAAGCCGTAAGTACTTACAATGTGTTTACAAATTTCTTTTCTATGTGGAACTTTCACAAACAACTGTAGTTACGCTATGGCACAACCACACATGCTTGACAGTATGACAAAAAGTCCAACATTTTGGTAGCATCCCTCATTAAATTATTTAAGCCAGCCGGTGAGGTAAACTAGACAGAGACTGTTTAGTAATTTGACTCTTAATTGACCCCTGAAACTTTTATTAAAACGAAAATAATTATTTTTGGTCCATTTTCTCATTACAGTTTTCTGGGTATTTCGATCTACTACAATGTAGCCTGCCAGCCGGCGGTTTCACATAATCATGGTTCTACTTGGTACATAATATCATTTCCTGGAATTGGGTTTGTGTGCCCTCACATTCACATCACGTAAAACAGTGCTTACCAACATAATAATATTAAATTTTTGTTCCTTCCATCTAAAACCAACCTTTTTTTAAGAAAATTGACACTAATAATGACAGTAGTAAGTCCAAGCTTGGTCTACTTATAGTTCGGTAACCGGAATTTCACAACTTTCACCGTTAGGAAAACAAGACGGAAAAGGATATAAAGTGACTCCCAATCCTGGTGCGGATCAACTGCAACCAATTTTAAATGAGCATTTTCCAAATGGCTGCAGGTAAGGGCTTGTGTCCCCGTCCATCTTACTCTTTTAGTAATCAGTATTATTGTCGTGTTTCCTGAGCTGCGGCTACCCGATACCTATCAACTTTCTCCTCACAAAACTCCTCCAAAAAGTCAGCCATGCCATATAGGTATTGTATAACTGGTTGCTGCTGTTTAAATGATTAGAGGGCACGCAACGTACAAAGGGCTGACTAGCTCAGGTGAAAGTAGTTTTCATGAGGCTCGCAGCTTTCTAACTACGCCAGCCAGCACACTTTTCCTTCCTTTTTCAAAAGGCTTGCTTTTTCAGCTGAAACTCCCCCGGCTGAAATCCCTGGCTTCTTGTAACATAATGCTATCCTTGCAAAATAAAGTCCCGGGGGAACACTCAAACGACTTTCACCTCGTTGTTCGCCAAGAACAGGGAAGAAGCAGATGGTAAAAGGAGAGCGAAGTTTACTCCGTTCCTGCTGCCCGCTCCTCCTGAATATTTGAGCAAAAGGTGGTGGGATGAAAGAAGGAAGGAAGGTGAACCACAGACTCGGAACATGACAATCACTTTTGAGCAACTTGCTTTTGTAACTCACCCTGCTTTGAATCACTACCACCACCCACTGCACAGCACCACAGTCACTTATATGAACAATAACAAACAAGAGATTAGCAAAGTGATGAGAGAGCAATCACATCCAACCAAAGCTGAGTAAATAAAATACATATCCGACTGGAAATGAGCCATTCATTCCTGAGATTTCTCAATCTGGTTACTCGTTATGGAATACTTAAAATAATAACATCCGGATTTTCTCCAGCAATTTTTCCCTTTAAAAAGAAAGTGCTTCATGGAAAGTAAAAGTAAAAGCATGAAGGAATCTCTGGAGAATGAATGGAAAGATTTTTCATCTATCTATCACTACTTATTTTAGACATAAGTTTTCATACAACGAGAACATGGGCCTGTCTAATGTATTCCTGGAATTTTGCGATGTTTCTAAAAAAGGACAGAAAGTTGTAATAATTTCAGAGAGAATAAAACCTAACCTACAAAACAAAGTTTTTATGGTTTTTGCTACTATGGATCATACACGGACACATGTCTGCCAAGCACTATGCGGCTCTCCCCTTCCCAAACATTGTTGATGAATGATCTGTCTTAAAATAGAGTGGATGGAAATGGAAACCTATTGGGAATCCGGAACAGACAGATACGCAGATGCTGCGATGATTCACACGTCACGCTCGAATCAAGGGGAATATTATTAAAATAACCACGTTCGTTGATTGAAGCTCTCTAACAGATTAATTTTCTACATGACAAACCTTAATAAAAACACTCACTCCCTCGTATTTACTACAGAAGTGTGAAGTTATATCCAGCTTGTTTCTTGGTACAGCAAAGGAAGATTCCATTCTACATTTCCTCGAAATTTTGATCTTGTGTCGTTTGTACAAGATATCTTTGAAGGAATGACTCACAGTCACAATCGGATCGTAGTCGAGTGCAAATGCACTGACCACTCTCGCCTGTCATTTTTTTATTCAATATGTCACCTAACTAGAATCTTGAATTTTGACAGCTATCATCACATATTTCATTTTTTTTTATTAAATATTATGAAACTATTAAACTTTTACGTATTTCGTTTAATTTAACTGCTTAAAAAACAGTTAAACTCACACCCACGCTAACTCCAACCCAGTCACTTAAACCAACGTGAATCCAAACCTGAAAGTCAATTAGGTATCACTAATTCGAGCAACCAGTAGACCATGCCTGTACCAGTCCCAATGATGATACCTACTACCTACTATTAGTACTACGTGACGCCGGCTTATGTACTGTTGTTGTTGTATCAAAAGCGTACTTCAGTAGTCAGTCTTCGGGAGGGAGGCATAAAGACCAAAAAGCAGACAACAAACAACTACAACTCATTCATCATCATATAAGCCCCCACGCCTTCATCCTTTATAAATTTTCGCTGATGCGGTGATGTTATGATGCATTATGATATTTAAACTTCAATTATAGTAATCGCAACGGTAGTAAACACGTTATCTCACTCAGTAATCGCTACTACTACTCCTGCTTATCCTTGCATAACGGAATATAACAACTCCTCCTCGCCTCAACAAGCCATGCCATGATACACATTAAAAGAGGGGGAGAGAGCTCCTTGTAAAAAAAATGAATATAGTTCACTAGAATATCGTTGATAAAATAATAATAAACTCGCTCTAGACAGCTCGACAGCACAAGTCAATACGGTTTCGGTTACGCCGTCAGTTTATAAAGCCGTACGTAAGTAGCCTAGTGAAGGTGGTAGGGAGGGGTATTGTTTCTTGTTTCGCAAAGTACTAAATTAGAAGCGATTCATGATTAGGCAGCAGAGCACAATATACGTGATATAGGTATAAATATAATGATGTAAATGCCTATGGAAGCCCATGCACATATTTATTTATTCACTACCGATTTTCATTTAACACTTTTCTTTCTGGCTAAAAATTGGGCCAGCAGAGCCGCAACCTTCACTGGTGGGCTATTATCGCTAAATTGCTACAAGCAAGCTGGTTGGCATACTCACAATACAATATCGAGAGCTGTAGCTGTAGGAGAAAATGGGTGACTGTTTTTCCTCCCTGTACTTTTGGGTAAACTGGTCACTTTTTCTTGCAAAAAGTCTCAAAAAGTCTAGGTATAATAGTTTCTCTAAACGCTTGATTCTGACTGCCGATGCCGATAAATAGCGCCACATGCGCCGTGCCACAGAAGAGAGATTTATTTTCCAATTTGACCATAAAAAAGATTTTCCCTTTCGATAGCCCCTTTCTCCGTGACCAAGTAAAAATAAGTGATAAAAATTGTTAGGGAACGGACTAGCACTAGTTCATATACCTATGCATTGCATACCTATGCCTAGATAGTTGGATTTCATCGCTGGTTTAGAGCTATTTACGATTTCGATTTTTCACCATGATAAAATGTTTATCAATTGATCAGAGTTTTAAGCTTTTAAGAATACGAAAGGAAAAGAGCGTACTTATCCTGTTTCATCCTTTTACTTACATATAAGGTTTCGACCAATTGTGAATTGCTGACCTAAATTCTGAATTCAGGATTGCATTACTGATTATAATTACTCTGTAATCCAACCACCATCATTGGCATCAGATCATAACCGAGCTAATTAAACGGGTTTGCAATTTTTATCTTTAGAGATCATATGTAAGCTTCTATTGATAGTAATTTTGTACTCTCTTTTGTAAACAACTCTCACTATCAGCCTTTTATATTAAAATCCGAATATAATTCTTAAGCTTGTCCGAACCGCCAAGCATCTTCGCTGCTAAACTAGGGTAAATACCTTTTAATTCTTCCTTTATAGGGCTTTTATCCTTAATTATGAACGTAATTAAAAACTACACAGGGCGATTCCTATTGTCTTTGATTATTTTTCAAAAGACTAATGGTGATGATAATTGATAATGATACAGGATAAAAAAAATATGCGACAGCTATAAATGTAAACATTGCTCAAACATACTGTGTCTTTGGCATCTCAATCGGCTAATCTTCCAAATTAGCATAACTAAAATAGGAAACATCCTTCTTTTAATCAATGAGAATATGAACAATAGCTTTATTGATATGTTCAGCTTAATCAGATTAGTAAAATTGATGGGTTTGATTTGCCTAATAAAGTCTTTAGCTTCACATGTCACACCGTCGGTGTCGACAATCATTGACAAGAAGAAGGGAGATAACGGTAAAAACTTTTATGATGGATTGCTCCGAATTAAGCACAAGAATGAAAGGAATATAAATAATCAATCGAACTTAACATTCCCTGGGAAATCCGTAAAGAGGATTAAGCCAAAGCCTAGAGATAACCTCTGATTTTTTTAAAGTTTGTATTGACATACTCATGACATGAGATTCCCTTTCATCAGCATGCATGCCCAGTTCTTCTAATTAATATGATCGGTACTAATAGAAGGAAACTTGACTCAAAAGTAAACAACAGTGAGAAGAAGCAAACCCGTAACAACTTCTCATCCTCCTCGGTCGAGTCCTCCCTCACTGACTCGACTCTGGGGAAAAGAAATGACATGACAGGAACAAGTAAACTTGCATAACGCATAAACCACTAGAACAGCCCATTGTTTCCTTTTTCATTGTTTCACTACTGTAGAGATATAAAATGTTGAAGAGAACTCTAATGAAGAACATCATCCTTTAATACGGCAAATGAAAAGGAATGAATTTTTAAATACATTCCACACGGCAATACAAGAATACAATACCTTAGTTTCGTTTAGCCTAATTAATTAATTTAAAAAGAAGATGATAGTGATCGACCGCTGAAACAACCGGCATTCAATACGATGTACAATGTCATGTCGTAAAAGCCCAGTTTCTAATAACTTTTAATGAGTTTGTTACTCGTGATAGTTGATAACCATCAGATAATCTCTGTATTCCGGTGTGGTTCTTGTTAATGAAGAATAAAATTTTTATTAAATAGGTTTAATGTGGATTTATCACATCCGGACAGTATTAAACCGTGTACACACTAACGAGGCTATTGAAATCGTATACAATTATTAGCATAGAAATTAACCGTTTCAGTTTCAAGCTAGACATAATAACGTGACAAACCGACAATGTAAGCGTGTATTTGTGCATCTGAGGACACTCAACTGGGTAGAGCGAAAATACAATGGAAAGAAAGTACCTAGTGGGAAAAAAAATTACAACACGGAACAGGAAAATGTTTTCCAATTTTATAGGGAAAAACGTTCTTGCTAAATTATTGGAAACCGTTTTTGTCAGTAATCCCAAGTGAAGAAAAAACAACATAAAACTATCCATGATAATCTGATGAAAAACAAAATTTGCGTATTTCTTTTCGAAATTTAAACGCAACCTAATTCACGAGTTTTTTTTTTTTCAAAGATTTTTATAGTTCCTTGTTCCAATACGACACTCTGCTTGCTAGTTATTCTTTAAAAAATATTTACATAGGCATCACCTACTTATTTCATAATCATCAAACTTAATTTGAGATCATTTTCTAGCATGACGGATTGATCTAGCCCGAGTCAATAAATCTAGATCAAATCCCCTCCATGCGGTACTGCTTCCGTAAGAAGAAGCTCGCCAAACTTATTTTTTGCTACAGTAAACAAACAGCCAGAGTTACGTAGATGTAAGGTGAACGTGATCCAGCATAAAAAAATCCGTAAAATTTAAAATAAAGTTGATGTGGCACTATAGAAAATTGGCTGAATGAATCTGCCCTTCTTTTTCAGCAATCAGCACTGATTTGCATGTACGTTTTTTAATCTCTGATTTCAATTCCCACTACTATTCCCTTCAATCAACGGTTGGAACCATTTGGCATTATTATGTAATAATGTAATCTAGGCAGAATGTGCTGCATTCCGTTACATACATGGGAAGGGTTAACAACCTTCGTGGGTGAAGTGCAGGAAAAGCTGGACAGAATCTATTTTACATGTATTTTTTATTATAATGAAGCATAACACATAACGTATGTATGTATTAGTTATTGACAGGATGCCTAATTTCATATGCATGTGCAGTCTATTCCTTTTTTAAATGTAATATTTAATTAGAGTCGAGTGAAAATATCGTTTCACTTTATGCATTCAGGAGGAATGCTTAATGCTTGACAATTTCCAAAAGCAAAAAGTTTCACAACTTTTTTCAACCAACGCTTGGTGCAATTAGTATTTATTAGAATTATTGCATTTTAGCTCTGGTCTGTGCCAACAATATTGGCAATGTAACGTAGCGGCTTGCATGTAGGTACATATATTTACTGATTCATAATTTGCCAACATCATGAAATTTATATTAGTAAGTAGCTAGTATTGTGCAGCTGCAAGGTGTAGAAAATGGCAGAGCCATCCATATCCGGAGTCTGGCAGGCAGTATATGACTCATTAGCTATTTAGATTAGCTAGGTATTTTAATGCTCTCTTAGTTGGTTCAGACAAGCAACTAATACAAATTTTTTAAATGTTTTTATACAAGGTACAACATCCATCCTTATGTATATCATAGCCTAGATGCATTTTATGAAAAGTTATGAATAGGTTGAAAAAGAATATTTTGGTGCTAATATCGGTTTGTCACCTAAGTAGATTCTTCTCATTTGCATGTTTGTCACCAATTATTTACATTTATGCATACAATTAGTAAAAAAGCAAAAAATGTAAATTAGACAAGACAAACGTGGTCTTCTTAGTGACAAAAAAGTCACACCCAAA
>JAQGAI010002982.1:0-11407 GCA_034696905.1 Lepidocyrtus violaceus
GTAAATGTTTTATTTCTTTTCTCTGAATTTCGTTCGTGTACCGGTTTTGATTGAGTTCATCGTTGTCATCATCGTTATCATGTTGAAATATGTAGTAAAGATGTAAAAAGCTACTTCACAGCGAATTTTTCATAATACCTCTTTGTTCTATTGAAAAATAATATGACTTATATATTTATATTTATTAGGAGGCACGTGTTTAGCGCCACCTTATTCTGCATTTTCAAAGCAGTTAACTTTTTTCAAACTAGGTGAAGGAAATTGGCAAAATGAAGATCTTGTACTTTTCTCATTGTGTGTTCAAAGAAACTTTCCGAAAATACCAGGAATTCATATGGAGAAAGTATTTCAAGGTAGTGTAAAAGATTGGGAAACCAACTTGTTAAGTAAGAATGCTCTCCAACTTCTGCTAAAGGATTTCGTAAAATACAGTTCTCTTTAAACATGAAAATCTTTGGTAGAGGGCAAATGAAGGGATTGAGATTTTGGTGCAACTGAAATGTGTGGCAAATTGAGCGAACATCCGAATTTAGACTAAGACTGTCCTTCAAACGAATGAAAGCAAACGCTGACTCTATAATCGCTGTTAAGTGACCATATGCTCTGTGCTCATTTTTAAAATTGCTCAAGTCAAATTGTTTGTCCGAAATCCACAGTTTTGGGCTTTCCAATGACATGCTGCTATAACATTTGTTGTGAATGGCAATGGAGATTTAACTCGAACTTCAGAACATAAAGTCGTTGCATTCTTCAACAAATTGACGGAACTAGCAATGATTGGTAGTTAGAGCTTGGATATGACGTAACGTTATGACATTGCGACAGATAAACCTTCACCACGTTTATGCTGACTAATATATCGAGTCCAAGGTTTTTTATGTGGTGATGCGAGCAAACTGCACCTTATTGCAGTCTTGCAACTGCAATTTCGAATGATTAGCCTGATTTGACATAGAATGGGTTGAATTGAGCAACTATTTATAAAATTAACCTTGCCGGAGAAAATTGAAAGCGGGGCGTATGAACTAGAATTTTATTAGGAAAATCAAGTCAGTAAGTCGACTCCACCTAATAATTTCTTGTTAAATTGAGCACATGTGGAGCAATCGTAACACATTTAAACTCTCCCAATTCCCTTGAAGACATGGGGGAAAGTTAAGAAAACTTAAATGCCTGCTCTGCACATTTCTCCCCCCTGATCAAACTCCCACCCTTATTTTTATTGGTGTTTTCTTTTTTTCCCACGAGGGAGAAAAAAGTGTGCTTTCACCAACTACTTTAGGAATGGGAAATAAACCATTTTCGCGAACGTGACAAGACTGTGACAATGGCGAGGCATTCAAATGGAAGAATGATGTGAAGCTAAAGTACGTAAACGTGAAGTACATTATATATTTTCCGGTGGACATACATACATATCTGAATGATGTACGTCTCCAACTTTCCCCGCCAGCCAGATGTATTCATTCCGGAGTTAAAGGGAGTATAAACTTTTTCTTCGTATAAGGAAAAGAAGAATGCACAAACTGTACTCGCACTTTTATTCCTGCAATTCCAGTTTTTTCTATTCTATATTGAACCAGTAGATTACATAAAACATAACCAACAAATACCTACATGCTTTCTGGAAGACCTGTACTAGCGGAAAAATCTCTTTTCATGGTGCATTTCTCACGTAGAGCCTATTTATTTTATACTCATCTGGTTTTGCTAGATTTTTCGGATTTGACATTTTTTTCGCCTCATTTTCATCCACTGCTGTAGTACCTACATAGGTATGTAACATATCTTTTTAGCAATGAAGTGTTTCTCGCAAAGGATACACCATCTACATCTTCCTATTTCTAGAAAGTTAAGAATGAGAGGGAGCGGCAGCACGTGTGGAAAACTGGGAGAAAAGTAGTTGGAGAAAGTGAGTTGAAAAAAGTTACTTCTGTCACTTTACTCATCGCATAGGACTACCTTTTTGCGAGATTGTAGAAGTGGTATGGTAGTGAGACCGGCTGTATATGGCTGTATATCCGGAATGGCAGAAAGATAAATTTAAAAGTCGGAGGAAAGTGCCACCATGTCACCATGATAATGGTGATGATCGTGATCGCTGCAATCATCGCCACCATCACCACCGCCATCCTGATCACAACCATAATCGTCATCATCACCATCATCATCACTATCGCCTTCAAGTCCGGTAGTAGAAGTTATTGCTGGAGGAGCACCATTTCGCCAACACATTTTCCTACTCCATTCAAATATTCTCTACGCTCAATGCTCTGCTCATATATATGTACACTACACACACACCATAAAAAATATTACAAGTAAATATATAACAGTGACAAAAAGAACATTTCCCTTTCTTCATCATTCATGCTTTTACTTTATATTATTGTTATTGTTGGTGGGACTGGGTATGGTTGTATGGGTGGCTGGATAAAAAAAAGATATACCGAAGACGGATGATTCACTCCGGTTTCCTTTTTCTTGCCACTTTCAATCCATCCTCCTTGTTGAGGGGAAAGGCGGAGGGCGGAAATGGACAATAAAATTCTTCACTGGAAGTAGAAATGGGAGGAAGGAATGGAAAGAGAAGATATGTAGTTTGGAGAATGGGAGTAACCCCCCATAAGTTTTGAAACTACAAATACATGGTAGAGGCACTTTTCACCCAAAATATTTGCAATGAGATTAGATATCGTTTAATGTTTCCGAGAAAGTTGGCTATTGGATGGGTCAACCCATTTTTCATTAATTTTAATCAAGTTTAGTCAGGGATTTGAAACCTAAGGAAAGAGACATTTCACTGAAAAAATCGCAACGAAGTAGACTTTATTTGTCTTTTACCAGGACAAATTTTTGTTTTGTGGGAAATACGAAAGTAATATTTTGTGGAAGGTAGTTAGTTTTCGATTTCCTTTTTATCAAGATAAAAGAGGTAATGGGAGATCATGATGATGGCGATCTTAATGGCGTATACCATACCGTGTGCAGGTAATTGCCTACATGACTTCTGTATTTCTACTTACGTCACTTTATCACTTTAAAAAACATTTTTATACTTTTATCTCGTTTTGATTTCATCCAAGTCTTGGAATCTAATGCCAAAAAGGTTCTTTGTTTCAAAGATAAAAAAAATTCTCTCTAACTCAGGATGCAGTTTAGCAGGAACCGGTTATTTTTACAGTTGGTAACATGCTGCAACGATTTTTATCATAATCCATTCAAAGGGAGAAAAAGCTTCTGTCTTGGATGAAATGAGAAAAGTAGTGGAAAACGAAACCAAATTATTTTCCAGAAAAAAAAAGCAATGAGAAAAATGTGGGAGTTTACAAACAACCCAACGAAAGAAGGAAACGAAAAGAATTTCTCTTAAGAGAATACTTGGGGAAGGGACTTATTTTTTTTCTCAAAATAAACTGCATCACAGTCTATATATATTGGAGCTTAAAAGTCAAGTGAGTTTACTTAAAGAGCCACGTATAAGTTGGCTCCACGTAATTTATGTTGTTTTTTACAATTCATCCACACGTACTGAAAATTCTTCTCGGAGGTCATAATACTTACCTAATAGATCGCATGAAAAAGTCATTCAAATTATTGCTTGCGTGTGTGCAGTAAAGCAGAGCGAAAGTACGGCGATGAATGGGATGCATAGGCTGATTAGGGTAGGAGCTCCTCCATGTTTCGTAACAATTGTTGTTTGGAAAGAAAAACGACTGTAATTAGTGCATCTTTATTTCCTCATAAATATTGAAGCTAATGGAGCCCCTCGTTTTACTCTTTGGCTTTATTGGCTTCCTTTCCATTTTTTTTGCATCACGGCTTGAGAAAAATAAAATCGTACCCGTCCATGGGTGAAAGTGAGAAAAAAAAAGATTTGGATGTGATACAAAAATTGCAATGGGGGAATCTTTATGTGACAAGTATACTTGAAATCTCCAACCAGTTTTTTCTCTCCTGGCGAAAACAAATAAGTTGAATTTGAATGAACTTGTTTGAAGGTTGAAGAGCATTGTGTGAAGTTTGTAGTGAAATCTTTTTATTTAAAAAAAAAGAAAAAAATACATTTCTTTGTGTTCAGTGCTCATTTCTACGAAATCCACCTATTTAATAAAAGAAAAAACTTGAGTTGAGAATGAGTTATTTTATTTTTACAGTCGGATCATCAAATTGTGATATTGTGTTTGGGCTTTATGAATGTTTAAAGTTTACCAAGAAAGCTTTTCCCTGCCGTTCCACTTTCTGCAACAAGGTATTCATCTCCTCCTTTCATACCTCTGCACGAATTTGTTTACCGTTTAGGCATACATACATATTCCTGTTACGTTTTATGCTTTCAAGAGCAGCAGTCTCAAGTGCTTCCTTTTTCAGTGTCTGAGAGAGATGCATTTTGTATCACTTTACCTGGAATTACATACATACAGGCATACTTACAGAATAATGTACCTAATGCGAGGATAAATTTACGTAATAGTGGATTTATGAAATGTGTAGGGGTAGTCAGCAGGCATTTATATATAGCTCACATTTTCCTACTTTACTTTTAAGTCATTTCTTTCTACCTTCTCGTTTGTCATTTGTTAGGCGTCACACATCCCTGGGATTGCGTTTCTCTTTGGAGAGAAAATATATGACAGTATTCCAGGAAAAAAGTTAAGCGCTGATCTTTTTGTCTCCGTGCAGGATGGCGTGATACCCTGGGACATAAAATAAAATAAATATTTATTCATATTTAGGTACGTATACCTTAACTCTCCCTGCATTGTTGGTTTATATTTGGAGCAAGTAGACTGTAAGCTTTGGCGAAACACATAAAATCTACATATCTGACACCCCACAACCACACCACGAATGAGGATAAAAATAGGCATTCCAAGGAGGAGAAGAAAAAACCTCCAACGTTATTTACGATATGCCTACTAACTTTAGCTTTCCCGGTTTTATTTCCGCTACTTTCCTCAAAAATCTTGTAACGCACATAGACACTTCCATACACACTTCATTCTCTCGTAATTTAGTTTCACAATTCGTTGATTCCGTGATCCCGCTCCTAACTCTTCCTTGCTGATCCTAACTTTTAGAGAGAAAAAAAGCCAAGTTACTGTACGAGTCACGTGGAGTGGAAAATCCAGACTTACAGCGAGAGAAAAAAAAATGTATTTTGAGGCACACTGTTCTGTTGGTCTGATAATATTTGGTGGTTACGTTATGCGGGGATAAGTATCACAATTTGGTTTGCCACAGGGAAGGTACTATGTTAAATTGGAATTCCTTACATTTCATACAGGAAAGATTTTTTTCGGAGGGGATTGTGATAAAAAAAAAGTTTCCCAGTTTTTTCTAAAGCTTTACTTATTCATGATCATGATCGCGTAAGATCAGTTATATGTAAAAAAAAGCTTAGGAATTGTATGTTCCGTATTTGTTCAAACTAAACTTGAGTTTCCTTAATCGGACAACCACATCCCTTCCATTATTTTCCAAGAAAGGTCTTTGGAGAAAAAAATTAGGCATGAGTATGAAGGTCTTAGGGATTAGAGAGTTGATGATGAAATCTCAATTCATTCACCAGCATGGATAAATTTTCTTGTTAATCTGCGATTCACTAAGTTTTTCATTCCATGAATCCGAAATGATTAATTAGTTTGGAGAAAAGGAATATATTAGTTTTTATATGAGCCTTTTGGAGTAAGAGACACGGCTTGGACCCTCAATGTTAAATAAAGCATGGAGAAGATTCCAGAAAAAAATCTGACTAATTTACTGTAATCCTCCAAGTTCAATGAAGTAAGACATCACATTATATTTATTTCTTACATTTCCTTTCTCCATCCTCCTTCCTCTCTTAAAAGCAAGTTTGATACTTTATCATAACCTCTACAACATTTTCTGTACATTTTCATCATTTCCTTTAGGACAGAGAAAAAGCTGAGTTTAGGGGAAAATTCGGATGCTTTTTGCAGATTATGAAAAAGGAAAATGATTTTTTTTACCACACATACTCCCTTTTTTAAACATTATTCGCATATTTCTGGCGAAAACTTTCCCTCCGTTTTTTATTAGCCGTATAAAAAATACGGAAAAGACACTCACTCACATACTATAGACAGACTGAGAAAGCGGACCTTGCATAATGCTGCTCATTCATATGAGAAAAGTTATCCAACATCATCATTCTTTCAAAAAAAAAAGAGAAAAGAAAAGGGTGCTCTTATTAAACTTACAATGTAGCCGATCCACTGGATTACAATTTTTTCTACAGAAGTAATCCCTCGCGAGTTCATTTCAGAAAGAAACGGCAATATTTCCTCATTCGAAGAAAAAAGTGGAGAAAGCAGTGAAAGTCGGAGCATGTATTAAATACATAGTCTACATTCATCAACCATACTACAAGGGAGTCTGGATGGAGAAGGCTTTGCTAAAAATCTCATAAAAATTCCTCTTCCTCCAAGAAAGGAGAGGAGGAACAGGGTCAGCTGTTGGAGCTCTACATGTACCTATATGAGGAGAATGAACGGGAGAAAGCTGGAATGTAACAATGTGCATTTATGCACTGTTCATTCTTCATTGTTTCTATAAGGCATATTTAAGAAAGGAGAGAGAGAGACTAGGGCTGACTGCTATATGGCCATATATTATGTTGGCACTGGCAATCGTACCAGAAACCCAACTACCATCAAAGGAAATCCAAAAAATCATATTCCGATATACTTTCACCGCCCAGGAGAAACTCCAGTGAGAGGTGTTTGTACGGCTACTGCTATATTATTATGTCTGTATTTCTTAACTTCATTAATGCAATACTTAGTTCATTTTTTCCTTCCCCCAAAAAAGTAAGAGAATGAAAGAAAATGAGGAAAAAATATATAATGCTCCTGCTCTCAATTAATCTTTTTTCGTCTTTCCCTTTTTATTTCTTTTCTTCCTTAATACACTTTCATCCCTCGTACTTTTTCCCTTTGCTGGGCTCATTATTTGCACTCTTTGAGAAAAATTCGCAGCCTCATTCAATTCAATTGGATAGACAGGATTACAATAAAAAAAAGTCTTCATATCTTTTATATCTCGAGAACCAAGGAGAAAGTCTGTACATTTTTACTTAAAAATTGGACTACTACTGCTACTGTTGTGTGACTGGCTTGGGATTGGAATTGAAAGACAAAGCAAAAAACACAGTCATGCTGGATATCTGCAAATGTAACTTAACTTTGTATAAAAAATTCTCTTTTATTCCAATCAACTCTGTAATAATAAAAAAAGGAGGCCAGCTGGTCAAGAAATAAATTGGAGCAGCTGGTGCAGTGACATGGTTTTTCAGTACGTAAGGTGAAATATTTACTTTTTCAGTAAAAAATATATAATTTCGAGATGGAGTTGATGCTGATCTCATGTGTGATTGTTGAGCCCCGCTGGTGGCATCGCTAAGGCTTATAATTTTCCGGTTTGAGTTGGTTTGGACTGGCCTTGGAAGCTCATTTATGGTATCATGATGAATACCTAAGACTTATTTTATTTTGGAGTATGAACTGAATAATGAAAAGCCGGTAAATAGGAAGTTTGTTGGGCTGGAGAAATAAACAGCTTTTTACTGACTTTTTATTACGTGTGTACCCAGCCCTACACTATAGATATGCCTCTATATCCGTATGATGTAGTTGTAATTAAGCCCTTAATTACGTGACTCAAACGTGTCTTTTATTTTGTTGGGCTTCTTGTTTTCTCTGCAGAAAATAAATGTCCATATAGTATACACATAGGTACATCTACATATTATGCTTATATGCAACCAATTGTCTATATGTCATGGCTTACGTAAAAGTTAGCTTTACCTTTTGTATTCAAAAGATTTTGTAATTGATTTCAAGAAGAAAATTTTACCAGCCAACGAAAAGCCATACAAGTATGCCTATGGAGTTGTAAGCCCTTCATTCATTCAGAAAAAGATTTACCTTTTTGCCTAGCTATATGCTCCCCTCTCAGCCCACACATTAACGTTGGTGTCATCTTTAAACCAATTCAATCCATACTTTTTTGGTCGGTTGCTAATCCTCCTGGGAGAATGTGAGTGGGTGGCAATTGGATTTGAATTCTGATAGAAAGGTGGGATGCGGAAGGAAGTCTAGGGTTATTGCTTTTGTAACAAAATACAAAATAGCAACCACTCCTCTAATCGCAACCGGGAAGTTTTGCACTTCTTCAAATGACAAAGATGAAGGTCTGGATGGAAATTAATGGTTGCGGAAGTTCTAGTGGGTGGTTCTGGAACTTGTTATTTGAATGCATGATGCGTGATTATAACGATGTAAAACTGATGACGCTGATTCAGTTTCAACTTGGTATTTTGGGTATGTCTCGGTTAAATAAGTGTCCCATATTGTATTCCGGCTTATCTGCATATCCTCTTATGATAATCTAGTATCACATTTTATGTTAAGGTAGGTTATCGTTGTAGTACATTTTCTTGAGATTACCAAGCTTTATGGTCACATCTTGAAGTTTTTTATTAGATAGTGTGCATCTTCCTCTTATCATTATTGTCAAACTTTTTAATGCTTCAGCGGTTTAGCTTTGTAGTAAAATTAAATGAAAATGGATTCATTATTCATCATCTCACAATAGGTTACCTCACCTGTATCATATGCCTTGGGAAAATATCTCTGAAAGATGAAATGCACACCAGGCAAGAGGCAAGTAGTACCAGTCCTGTATAGCGTTGTCTCCCCCAATCCATACTACGTTAAACTTCTTGAGCTACGGGACATTAAGAATTTAGTCAAATTCTTCAACTCCTGTTTGTAGTTTACGACTTTTCAAGGCACTTAAAACTTTCATGAATGCTCATTGTCTCACTTAACTTTAATCTCCAATGGAAGCCATGGGCTTCCAGGTGTGCGTCTGTAGATTTGAGATATTTTGTAGTCGTCTTTCTGCAAACTTCCCGTCTGGGAAGGTGAAAGTATGGAAAATACCGGGGGAGGTGTGAAGATGTAATAACCATATACTATTAAACTTTTCCGATAGTTTCTATCACCTCCAGTTTCTGTTGAGTTGTGAGCCCACATTTCATTGGAATCTCTTGGAATAGAAAGCCTTCGAATAGCGTGTGAGAATCCAGATCATGATAGGGGGATACAGTGTGATGTTCCGAAACTTTCTCTTTTGTTTACTACCTGCATAGCCCATTGTCACTGCACATTTTTTGAGGAATAAACTATGGGCTGAAGTGAAAGTGGAACGGTTGAAAATGTATAAAGGGAGGACAGCGGAAATCATAATTTTCTATTTGTTTTGGGTGTTCAAGGACGGAACATGGTTCTTGCATTCCTAATCCTCCTATGCAACTTCGCTTCGGGCTTTCCGAAGTATTATGACAGGGAAATGAAGGGGAATGGAAATAACATTTTAGTCCTGACTTCAGCTCAATTTCAAGAGGAGGGGAAGAGGGAATGAATGAGCGAGTCAGTAAGTGAGCAGTTTATTTTGAGATGGGTTTTGGCGAGGCTAATGATAAGCGGGATAATGCCATGCCAAACTAACCATGAAAGCACTGCATTATTTGAGAATGGAGAGAACCGGACCAGATAATTCTGGATGCTGAAGGGAGTTACTCAAATGCTTTCCATTTCAAGAAGGTTTATCTTGTCGATGACACACATCGCTTTGCAGTCATCATTATCAAGGCGCGCGGAGGGAAGAGGGTAAGTGGCTAAAAAAACGACAACTTCATAATTGGGAATTGAATAACAGCAAAATGTTTTGAGAGAAAGATGAGTTGATCTTGACCGAACAACCCACCACTTGACTTTGGCATGGGTTGAACAACTGCGCCGGTTGAAAAGGAGGATTTAATTCGAGGAGTGAGTAGAAAGCGCTCTCAGCGATAATAGACACTTAAGGATGCAGCCATCTATCACATGTACGATATTTTCCAGAACGTTCTCAGTGTCTGTTATTTTAACACTGAGACTTTTATGAGTTAGTTACGTATTTTTGGCAGCACAGAAAGAGGGTGGTTGAGGCCCTGTCCTATCATTCTTTACGTGAAAACATTTAACACTTGAAGACCTTGATGAGAGAATCCTTATCTTCATTTGGTAAAATTAGTGGGAGCAATCAGGCACCGCCTTTCTCTTGACCTGGCATTCACGTCGGAGGCATTCATCTGTCTCAAACCTTTACTTTAGGTAAAAGCATGTCATACTATATTTGTTGAAGCTGAGCTCATTCGAAATAGATCTGCACTCCCGTCAGCGTTCCGGTTTTACTTTCGTCTAAATGGGCTGCTGCGCTGGATTAAATTAAGGTCTAACTGGAGCTGGATATGATTTCGTAAGCCAGGATTTTATAGGGCTGTGTAGGTTGTTGGTCATGAAAAATGACCAAATCCCTCTGCTGCCCTGATTACGTGTACCAAACCTTGAAACGTGTCACTTGCCTAATAAAAAGCTCGCTTTGCTAATGATTATCACATCACGGCAAACTTGCAGACCAGCATTTCATTAGTTTTTATACTTTTTTTAACGTAATATTATTTTTTCCTAAACGTTATGCTTCAATCTTATCAATGTATGCAATTTGAACTAACAAGTTTTTTTCTAAATTTTTAATTACAGTTCTATGGAGGCAACTGGGGCCTACCACCAATTTTCTGTGACTTTTATATCGCTATGGATGTGACCTGCAGTACATCTTCCATTCTGAACCTGGTGGCAATCAGTATTGATAGGTAAGACCCTTATTGAGTTTTGTCCTCCAATCAGTGGACATTTCAAACAAACAAAAAAGTTCTAGAAAGTTTAAGTGGCCATTGAGTTTTTGTAATCCTGGATTGTTCTCTCTTTGAAAACTGTCTGACAAAAGGTTCATCGCCGTGACGCAACCAATCAAGTATGCGAAGCACAAAAGTAACACGCGTGTTTGGCTCACAATCGTGTTCGTGTGGGTGTTTTCGGGTCTCGTTGGGTCCCCAATTGTCCTCGGACTCAACAATCCGGCAGATGATGGTCAGCCAAGGGACGTGACCGAGTGCTCGTTCCATAACAAATACTTTGTCCTCTTTTCATCCCTGTGCTCTTTCTACATACCGTGTACAATCCTTGTCTACCTTTACTATCGTATTTTTAAGGTAAGTTCTGGAAAAAAAAGTTTTCTTTCGTTATCTGACGGTTCACAATTGCGTAAACTTTTATTGGATTATGTAACCGAAATTAGATACCTAGTCCATTTAGGATTCCAAATATCTGCTATAAAAAATCATCCGTATCAAAATCCCATTTCGGCTCGAAAATAATCAATTCTATAAAGATGTCTAGTTCGTCCTTGTCCATGTAGTACTTCCTGGTTAAGTAAAGATTATCCTTTTTAAGCCATATATGGTGCAGCGGATTTGTCCGATTCAATTTTATCC
>JAQGAI010002983.1:0-11407 GCA_034696905.1 Lepidocyrtus violaceus
AATATGCACTTTTACGGTATGCACAGTTGCCGTAGTATGCACAATTCCGGTATGCACATTCCCAATATACACCAGCGTATATATGCACATATTTTTTATGCACAATAACCTAGGACCAAAAAATAAATGGTAAGCCAAAACCAGAGTTGGTTTAATAGCTTGCGTAACTTTACCAACGTCTATACTTCCTTTAATAAAATCTTGGTAGAACGATAGAAAGAAAATGGAGAGAATGCAATTGTTTTTTTCTTTCTTTCTAGCCTTAAACATTATATTTGCAAATGTGCTTGCTTAAACACAATGCAATCGTATTATGCGTTAATGCTTTTATATGGATGCCATAATACGTTTCCAAGATCTGTTAGAGCTGCCCCTATACCTTGGGGTATCATCCTTCACGATATTTAACTGCCGATGCAGACGTTTTTGCTGAGAAGCATTTTTATTTAACTTCCTTAGTTTTGGATAAGAAGTTATGTGTGTCCCGGCGAAATAACAGTCCGGTCGGGCTCCCATACATATAAAATGGTTTACTGTTCACTTATTTTTTTCTTGGCTCCGTGTACCCCCGTCCTTTGACTACACACCTACTCTAGTCACAGGTAACGGACATGGAGGAATAACAACATTTTTCTCTGGTCTCTACCGTCCCGCCTCCATTATTACGCCTTGGTACATGGGAAAAGGCAAAGGAAACATATTGTGCTGCTGCGGCAAACGGACTCACATTCCTTTCTTCGTAGCATATTCGCCTTGTATGTTCTACACATCTCCCGATCCGGTCCTGTCCTTCGGGCATTTTCTTTGGTGCCTTGATTGTTTTCTTGAATTCCACGTAAGAACATATTTTTTTCCTTACACTGCTGCTTCACACCTAACTTTTTTTTACTGCCACGGAAAGTCATTTAAGAAGGCAGTAGTGCAAGGAAGAGAGCATTTAAACAAGGGCGAAAGTAGAACAAGCAGGCATATAATAGATAGGGCTTGATCCCATGCCCTATTGTTCTTTAGGTGAAAGTCGAAACACTTGAATTTCTTCTCGGCTAACATACGATAATAAAAAGTGAGCTCCGGCAAAAATGTATTATTTGCTCCGTCAAACCAAGGTCATATGCAATTTCCCTTTTACGGTCGTCCCAAATACCGAAAGAAAAGTTGCTCTCTTTTTCTTTCTCTTTTCATTTTGCTACAGGATCAACAACATAAGGTAACCGGAACGGAGTAGGGAAAGTGTGTGCTATAAATGCATGCGGAGGGAAGAAGATTCACTTAAAAAAGTTTTTTATAGTTTGTGTTGATTATGCAGATCATTAGAAGGGGACTACAAACTACAGATAGATCCATACACAAGGTGCACTATAAGGCTACCGGGCCGTTTCCTTCCTCTTACATTTTACTCCTTCACTATAATGACTTTATCGATCCAATAAGCCGCCCGTCCGTGTGTATAACCATTACAATGATAAACCCAACTAAATTGGGCATCTCAAATTCTCAAATGACGCAACCTGTAAAAGATAATATGGGAGAATCTAAACAACCCACCTTACAAATACGTATTCCTGCTTCCTTTATGCATCCTCCACGCTAACTACACAATCCCATATACCTGCACAAAAAGAGGTAAATGTGCAGGTGGAGGCGGATATGGATGCTGAAGCAAGTACATTACATTGTTTAGATTAAGTTTTTCGTCTTATTCTCCTACTTGGGAGTAGTTTAAGACCGGGGAGACCCGTAAAATGGAATTTATATCGGACACCAGAGAAAATAATGGAACTATAGAGCTCTTCATCTCTATCCAACAGTTCTCCGACCGTTTTTTTGTTTTCATAGACAAAAAAGCATTTGCATCCGCAGCTCATATAAGACCAAAGAGAAACCCAGCGGCATATCAATGTACAAAGGGCAGTATAAATAAAAGTGGTCCGGGGGAGAAATTCGGTAATTCAAAATGAGGAGAACCTGTCGACTCTACAGCGGATAAGATTGCGGACATACATTTTTTCGTTCACCTCAGCCATAGTCATACCACCGACATCACACCACATCTAACCCTGTCTATTACGAGGGGTCTGCCAATGATTTAAACGAGAATTGATATTGAGTTACAACCGGGCAAAGTAAACTGACAAGTGTATTACATCCACCGGCGGTGCGCAAGGTTAAGTAAACAAAGACGGAACGAATATGAGATCTCTCCAAAAATTTGGTTTAAAAAATGCAAAGAGAGAAGGAAAGAGCGTCATTCATCCATAGACATACTCTTAGCAACTTTTACTCCATATCCTTTTCAAGTGCTCAGGTAATTTTTTCCGAGCATGGACGGGAATGGAGAAGGAGTAAAAAGCAAAAAAGGATCCAATAAAAAATTCAACAGCGTAGTAGACCCTTCTTGCTCATTGGGTCCGTCTCCTCCAAATTTAATCCTTGGACCAGTTTCATGTAGCTTATAACCTTAGCCTAAGTTGAAGTAGATGATAGCTACCATATCTAAGTGGCTGTGTACTACGTTACCTGTATTTTTTACTGCTTATAATGAGCTCCCATATTTGAAGGGAAAAGGAAGTTACTTTTTGTAGATTCCCGTTTCCTTATGTTATGTTGATGCTGGTTATTATGCGAGGATGATGACGGTATCCGATGTTTAATTTTGCAGAGAAACTGAGACTCCTTTCCTTTTCGGCGAAAAACCTCCTTTCCATTCTGTGCTTGTTGAAGGAGAGAACCCTCTCTACATAACCATTCATTTCGACTTCTCATCTAATCCCCCCCTTGTCTTCATATTCTGTTAAGAATTCTTCAGCTAATCTTTGAGAGCTACCTATACGCATTTTAAAGCAATGCAGCTACTATTATATCTCCAGAAGGAATGAAAGGAGGAAAGGCAGCAGAATAGGAGCATCCACTTATTGGGGCTTTCTCCCTTTGTTTGTTGTTGACTTTATATCTTGAAGGCATAATAATAATGCTTTTCTTCCCATTCCTGAAAGGAAACACCAGTTTTTCTCTCAGGCTCGCATAAAAAACTGAAAGTGAAAAAGGAATTCGAAATATGCGAAAAACGGCTCTTTTGTACACTGCACTAGCTCTCTGTTTTAATATATAAGTTTGAGAAAAGACATGGGCTCAATACAATATAGTAATATTAATGTTTTATAGTTACAACCGGGCCCCTCTCTCCCAAATAAAAAGAGGAGTGTAGCCAGACTACCTTCGTTACACACCCATTATAAAAAAATAAAATAAAAACGTGAATGGTGAATACTTACAAGGGCAACCATGTTACTGTACTCCCATTTTCTATGCACAATTTATAATACATTATGCTCGTATTATTATAGTAGTTTATACCTGAAGCATATGGGCACTTCAGTTTGTTGTTGTGGCTCTAGACCCAGACCCCCTCTTCCCAAAATATACATTATGCACTCCTGCTGCTCAGTTCATATACCATAGGTCTGAAAATTCACAAAGAGAAATCAGAAAACTCTTCTTGATTACCTTCCTCTTCTTCTTGGATATTAGATTGGAACACTTTCCCCTTTACTTTCCACTCTGTCTCTTTTCCATTCCAGCCCACCACCACTTTTCTTGTTTATATTGCTCCGAAAATCCTTTGGGATTTGTTCATGGATGGAGGGAATCTAGGAAGCAAGTGAAAGTGGGAGTAAGGATGCTTGTGAAAAGTAAGAAGAAATATGTCTGTACCTGATGTAAACTACTCCTCCTTTGCACAAGTCCCTAGCAAAAAAGCATCGACTTTTTTTTTGGAGAACTGAAAAAACAACCCAAGCCAAATGCAACTGGCAACTTTCTCCATGCCTTTCTCCAACACTTGTAATGGGGCTTAAGGTACATGAAACGAGTATTATTCTTCTTGGCACCGGAGTACACAGAAGTATCTTTCCCTGTGGTGGGGTTGAATATGTATACCTCCATCCATATCGCGTGAAGGAGGAGGCTCCTGTAATAAATACACAATAATAATTTCTATTTTCCTTTCCCTCTCACCAACACAGGACAGAAGTAGTAAAGTATATTATGTGTTGTGTGTTATGTTATGTTATGGCTACCTCGTAATATATTTGCGAGCCCATTATTCTTACTAGAATGGCCAATCTAATAGCGTGTAATTGAATTACATCATTTCACTACTTTTTTTTTCACAAATTCATTTTCCAGCTCCACTTGTCTTGTCTCCCTTTCCTTTTCACTGAAGAGGAGGGAAAGGGGGGAGGAAAAAGAAAGTGATGTAGGTGATGGCTTTTTTGTTTCCTTTCGCTGGTGTTCAGTGTTGTGCACGTCCCCTTCCTTACACGAATGAATAGCTTACCGCAGCCATAAAAAACCTATCCATTATGCAAGGGAAACATTCCAGTGGTTGCATCAATACTCCAACAGCCTAGCAATCCGATGTACAAGGCAAACAAGACGAAATGTAGAAAAATCTTTCCCTGGGAACGGGAATTCAATCCTTGGCAAACAAAAAGTTGGGTATTGAGGAAAATCAAGATTAACGATCTGCATACAAATCGAGTAGAATTCAGGTAGTGCAGAAGAAGAAAACGCCGGAGAGGCTAAAGAAAAGAAATATTCAAGAGCAGAGTTCCCTTTTAGTTTTCTCTAAACCGTTTTTTTTCTTTTTTGCCTCCTTTATCATTTATGCAAGAGCAAAATATACTTCGGTTGAAGATGAATGAAGAGACTGCGGTTCGGTTTTTCATCTTGGTTTTCCCATCCAAATAAAATATTCTTATTGAAAAATTCGTAATATCTTGTTCCAATATAAAATATGCAAATGAACGCTTCCACTTTCTCCATTCCGTCATGTCTCTTCGTTCCCGGTTATCAGTAAAAGATAACGTACTAGAGTGCCTCCCATAGCTGCACGAAATGAAAAGTGAGAGAAAAAATAGGAAATAAAAAACTCATTCTCATTAGTTTGATGAGTAAAAAAAGGTTTTTCCTGCGTATCATTTTCTCCCTTCACCTTCCAATTTTTTCCATATTGCAAAAAAATGGAGCGTGAATGGGGTGATAGGGACTCCACAAGGTTCATTCATTGTCGCAACTACTTTAAGAAATGAGATGGTTTCTGCCAGCCCATTACCTTTCCTTTTAGGGAGGCTTGTATAAGATCCTTCCATGAGACATTACGGTGCACAACGCTAATGTTATATGCGTTTTGTTCGTGCTCTCCTTCCATCCTTATTTGATGAGATGAGATGAGAAGAAAGATCAAATGAAAATGTAAACAAGATAGTATAGTAAGAATATGTTTAAGGACAATGCTTTGTACATTGCTGAAAAAGGAAACATTTATATACTTGCACTTGCTATTATTATTATACGGATAATGGAGCAAAATGTGAAGAGGATTATCATTAGGTTTATTATACATAGCGTACTTTCTTTGTACGAGAATGAATGGATTCACTCATACATATTGCACACTTGCTGTTTCCTTACACACTCGTTCAGGTCACGACCCGTGCGCTGGAAAATGCGAGACGATCTATTTTTCTCCATAAGTATGCATTGCATAAAAGCTCATTCTTAGCCAACCAGATAAACGCTATTAATTTCTCCGCAGCTGGAGCAGCAAAAGGTGTGTTTGAAGGGAGTGTTGTGTTGGTTGGAACCCTGAACCCTTACTTGAGCAAGAGTATGCTTTGGAATGTCTAGAGTGGTGTCTCTATGATGGCAACTTATTTTCTCTTTTCGTGTGGATAATGCATATTTATAAAGATTTGTTTTGGTCTTGTGCTCCTCAACTACACTCGAGTAGGTTCCATCTTATGGAAAAATTGCCTATCCGCTTTCTGCTCCCAACAAGAAAATATGTTTTGCCTTCACTTAAGTAATATGAGAAATGAGAAAGCTCCGTACCAGCATGAGATGTCGGTCTGTTGAAGAGCCACTTTCATTCCTTTCCGTGTGTGCCCACACTGCGTTGCTGTATATCAGGTTTATTCGTACTCCGCCGGTGTACACAGCAGATCATTAGAATGCATGTCCCTTACGGCCACATTAGAGAAAGTAAGTCATGTAGAAGAGGTAAACGAAATACAAGGAACTTAGGATGTTAACAAAAAAACACAGTTCAATTCCCTCTCCCCTCTCTAGTAGTACTCCTTCATACTTATTGTATGCATATGGCTCCTTAAATAAGCCAAATAAAAACAGGATTTTTCTAGATTTAAGGAAATGCTTCAGCTCCAGTCTCACTCACATTAAGAAATGATTTATTTTCCTGTTGTATGTACCTAATATAGTATAACTTCCCGGATTCCACGTTGTTTTGGGACAACAGACTGATGTTTATAAAGGAATAAAAAAGTTGTGTATGTTTCCTCCCTGTGTGGTCCTTCCTATCATAATATTTAACATTTTCGTGTTAAAGATTGTATCCGTACTTCCCTCATCACATTTCTATCAACTGTTATTGATAAAGCTGTATAACAACTACACAGCTTTTTGTTCTTCCTACACGAGTCATTCAATGTATCAACTTGTTTTAGATGATTGGGAGGAAGTAGTCTAGGAAAAGGGAAACAAGTAGACACAACATAGCAGAAAAAGTTTCCTTTCTCCTCAAGTGCTCTAGATAAGACTGATGCAATGTTTACTCATACCAATCCTTCCTCCTTTTCCCACTCACAAAACTTGACTTGTTTATTGCCCCGATTCCGATACACTCCACTTCAACTGTATTACTAAGCAATAATTTTGGCCTTTCTTCAAACTGAAAGGGAAAGAGTTATTAAGAACAAAAAACTTGCTGGGAAAGTAAATACAGATGGTGGGCTTGATGTGTTTTCTTGACTAGGTTAGTAATGGGGCTCCTTCCTATAAAATTATATGACTGAAGTACATACACAAACTAACACCATTATGTTATGCAATATCACCATTCAATCAGTAAGGGAACCTTGCACTTACATACCTCCAGTCCTAAAATACGTACACCCATAAAGTGCTTGTTGCTTTTCTGTAAAAACACGCATTAAAATACCATATTCATTTTTTTATCCGCGTTCACAAAGAGAAATGGAGAAAGGACATGGCATATTTCAAGAAGCCTGCGTATTAAGACGCTTTTCTCCCTTCCATATTGCACAATAAGATATGGATAAGTAACGAGCCAGGAAAGTGTAGTTGGCTCCCTTTCTCCCCATCTCCCTCCATATCATACGCTGTAATGGAAAAAATTCGTAAGTGAATATTTTCCTGATGGAAAATAAGATCTGTTACAGAGATACGTTTTCTTTTTTATTCCTGCTGGGCTCCTCCGAGATGGCATATATACAAAAAACTTTATCCGTTTATCTCCTGCATATAATCGGAATGAGATATGTGCTTTACTTGCTCTAGTCTGGCCTCCCTCTTCTCTCACAGCTTCAGGGATTCCTCCGTTAGCTTTTCTTCAACGAATGTTCGGCTGGGCATGTTAGGAAGAAAGCCAAGCCTAAAACTGGAGCAACCAACCTAAAATACGCAACAGGTTCACTTCTTTCACTTTTCCTACTCGAGTTTTTGTATATCACTGGTATACTTATAAGTGGAATAGCATATCATTCTCCAGTTTTTAGCAAACTGGGAAAGTATTTCAAACTAGAAGTGTGTGTATGATAACGACAGTTTTAGTGCGGCCTATTCAAGTCTAATGCATGGGCTTATGTGATAATTATCTGTCATGGAAAGTTTCCCTTTCCTAAAAGTGAGTATCACTCACTCACACGTACATACATACGCCCACACACGTAGCCCAAGTGATAATAACCTTTTAGATAAACCGGGAGATGTGGGGGATCCATTGTGTATAAAAGAAAAAATGACTCTTTATAATGTAGTCCTTACATACTTTTCCAATAATGAAAAATATTTTTTATTGAAGACGAAAAGTTTTGATGAGCTAACTCGACCCTTGCTGTGCCAAGTATAAATATTTTTCTGCTTTACAATAAACTAAACTTCCTGATAGAGAATAGGGGAACGGTAGGAGCAACCAACTTCCCATTCATGAAATCGTATTTATTTACCACCCGCATCGAAAAAGGTGATTGATCGCAATTTGCAATCCCTCATCCCGTCTATTTTCTTATCCCTTTTCAACTAAAAAAAATATACGCACGGACTGAGTTTTCCCAGTCAAATAGGAATAAAAACGTGGATTTGAAAATGCAGGTACGACTATTTGCAGCTATATGGTTAAAAGTGGATGTGACGCCATGTGTTCTATATCCCCTTGAGTTTTAAACCAGCAGTTTTATAATAATAAAACAAAATGGCGAATATAAACACTTAAGCATATAAATATATTTGGGATTGGAAATGCTTTCGCAAAGAGTTCTACATACTTTACATCTACACGGGTTTAAAGAAAAGAAAGGGAGAAAACTTTCTAGTTAGTTCAACTACTTTGTGAACAGTTCTGTTTCATTCATTTAAAGGAAGAAAAGTTTTTTTCCTTTCCGTGCGAGCACATTTTGCTGCGCTTTCGAATAGGGAAAACATTCATGTATAGGCACATGACGTTCTCGAGTGGGTGAGTCATAAGCAAAAGTTGCCACTTTCACTTGGCTACTGCCGTTGAGACCCTCACCGAGAGAAAAGAATTGATCAAAACGAAAGAGCTAATGAAAGTAAGCAACCGGCATGCCTGCACTCAAGCTTGTTACAAAAAGGAGTGGGGTAATGTGGGACTTAAAAGTAACTGAACTGTGGCAGACAGTCATTAGCAGTTTCTAGAGATTTTATTCACTTTGATATTTGAGTTTTGCTGAATTTTTTCACTTCTTTTGTGAACTACGCTAAAACAAAGTTTAGTTGGAATTAATGAGAAATAAGCTAATAATACGGAAACGGGACCGATTCTTCCAAGAACCCAGACGGAGACTGGGAAAGTATTTACATTTTGATGTGCTGGGATTTGAGTCAGGATGATTTAATACCTTTCTAAACTAGCTTTAGTTCGGAAAGCTCTCCAACGATATTAGTTGTTTTCTCGGAATAAAAATTTAATATGCCGTTTTTTTGTATATGGATGCAACCTTCACTGTTTGAGTGGATGTACCTAGTTATTTCTTATTTGGCTTACCAACAATTACTTTTTATCTAACTGCAGCAAGTAATTAAAAACGGTTTAAAGTGGGTTCTTCAAGCTATAAAAGATACTTCGAAAAGGTAGAACTGGGAGAGAGGCTCTGAAGGTGGTAAATGAAATGTTCCATGCAAATTGAATCGCCAGCGTACGTAGATGTAGATAGCTCCATTTCATACTATACATTAATTAATCATATGCTATTACTACCCGGGTTTTAATGAAACACATTTGAATTTTAAATGCTTGAACTGCACTTACGGATATATATTTATATTTCTGTGCATTTGCCATGCTCATATGATATGAGCTCATTATTAGTATTTCTGAACGTGCTTTCTCTGGAAAAGAATGAGGTTTGGTTGCAGTACAAACGTTCAAGTGGAAACTTATAAATACATCAGAATTTAGAATTCAATGGAGGAAGAGAAGGGCTTAAAACCACACAATAGAATGAATGGTTACTCATTCCCATTCTCCTCCAACTTGTTTCTCTCCACAAAAGTTTAGCCACAAAATCACGAAATTCGTTTTTCCTCTTTCTGTGGCTGGCTATTATGTTGATGCAGAGCAGAAGGATGATGGTAAAAAGAAAGATGATTGAAGTCGCTCTCTGATACTTGCTTGTCTGGCTTTTCCACTTTCATTATCATTTTTGAGGTCTCCTCATATATTATACGAAGAGGATTCACCAGCATCAGCCCGTTGCTTTCCGGTACACAGTGGCAGGAGAAAGGAGGCTCCGACAACGCAACTTAAATGTCGAATACCTAGAAAGTACATAGCATCCACCCGACTAGTTCTCAGCCAACCAGCCAGATAAAAAGCGAGCCATGTTTTTCTCATTCATTTCCAGTCCACTTTGGAATGGAAGGAAAGACGTGCAAAAAATGGAATGAAATGGAGGGAGGAAAGAAAGGGAGAGAAGAAAAAAGGTGAATTGGATTCTATTGCTTTTGCAGTTATTGTGAGAGCACTTAGGATCATGTATAGCAGTATATTACGAAAAGAAAAGGTAGTTGCTCACTGCTCACCAGAGCTCCATTCAACTAAAGCGTCGAGATACATGAGTATAAGTAGATCCACGGGAGCAGATATAGAATAGGAGAAAGGACGGAAGAAGGTACACATTCTATAAAATAGCCTATAAAAGGGAAGGGAAGCATGACGCTCTTTATTACATTTTCACCGGAACACGACCGTGGTAGAATTTCACTTTTCTCCCTGTCTCCTTTTCCTCCTCCAGTCAGCCTCCCCAACAGATAGAGAGAGAGAGAAATTGGGAGCATTTATCACAGGAAGGAAAAGCAATGGGAATGATGGAAGCCAAAAGTGAAGTTGGTGAGTTTCCATGCTGGTCCTGCTCTTATTATTATGATTATTATTATTTCACTAACTTGGCTCTCCGGCTGCTCCACGACGTACCCGTTCCAGAACAAGGTGGGTGGCATCGGCATGACATACAGGTGTGGGGAAAAAAACTACGCCGAAATGCTGCAGAGCATCGACCACCCAGGCTCTCTCTCTTTCTACCTATGTTTGTTAATAATGAAAAAATTCTGAAGTAAGATTTCCAAAACAAGACTACTGGTTCCTTCCACGACTTTTCCTCGACACATTCTACCTGCATGCCTGTTCCACCATGGAAGCATAAATATGGAGCTGGAAAACTTTACCTCGTGAACATATTATGCCTTGGTAGAATTTTTGGACCCTTATCCTTCCTTTCTGTCTAAAAAAAGGAATGTAATGGACTGGTGACTTGGCTAGGGATGATGGTGATCATGATGGTTATGGTGGTAGCTGGCTGTTAAAATGTATTGCTAGTTTTCTCCCCGTGCTAAGGTGCTCTACGGTGTATCATTTCATCACAGCGGAGGAAAATGTGAGCTCCCTCACATCATCATCCGATCCATCCGCACTTCCCATTACCTTTCACTCACTCTTTCCAATCCAAGGGAGAAAGCACAAGTAATGAAATGGTGGTTCATACAGTTACTGGCACACGTACGTACCTACATGTAGCCAGAGTATAAGTTACCTATCGATTTTCCCCCTGCCACATGATATTTCCTTTGCCTCCACAGGTTGAACCCGCTTGGCTAGGTTCGGTTGCTCCTTGCTGCTGGGAGTGCTGAGTCCTCCTTTTTTACTATTTGGGCAATGCTATGTTTTTGTAACTATATACATCTCTATGTTTGTGAACATATACCTATGCACTTTGTATCCGGAATTTATGTACATTACGTTACGTAACATCTTTTTTTATATGAGCTTCTGTCTCTTTTTTCTAGTGGGCTA
>JAQGAI010002984.1:0-11405 GCA_034696905.1 Lepidocyrtus violaceus
GATGTGGTGGCGGCCATATCTCCTTAAAATCCCATTTTCGTTTCATTTTTCGTCATATAATACATCTTTTATGGATGGTTATATATTTTTCCCTTCTCATTTCACTAAACAAAAATTGCAAGTTTTCTGGTGAAAAGGATGAGGAGAACTACCTGAGCAATTTATAATATAATCTATCTGCATACGGTTTATTATGATTAGGACTCTGGCCATGAAAAAAGAAAACAAGCAAAACTGTATATTTCGGAGTAAGAGGAATTGTAATCTGCATGGGATCCCATTATTATCTCGAGAAGAGAAGGTGGATGGAGATGGATAGTGAATGTGTGGTGGTGTCTTACTTCCCTCATCATCCCTTCCAACTGCAGACATATTTTTCTTTTCCCCACTGCGAATAAAAACAAAAATAACGACACGACGACGACAACGTCGTCGTCATCGGGAGAGAAGGACGAAATACGCCATGAATCATTATCCTGATGATGAGGACGAAGACCATGAGCATGATGATGAGCGACCATGTGGATTTGTCAAGGGGGGGATGAGTCTAGTCTAACCACCGTTGCATTGTCGCTTTTGATTACAAGCCACCACCTCACCACAAAACACTCTGTAATTTTCTCTAATGCTCAGTTCAGAACTACTCATTTAATTCCTCCTTTTCGGAGAGAGAGAGAGAGTAATTTTTGCATGCATTATAAAAACAAAACCGTTTGGGCTGGTGGAGGGTAAAAAAAGAGAGATTGACGGAAGGAAGATGCTGATGATCATAATCATCAAGTCAAGACGTAATCTTTGATGTTGATATATTACCCATTTTCTCCTCCACTTAAACTGGAAAAAGCAATGTAATAATTGATCCTTCTTGTTTCACTACAGCTTAACAGGAGGATTTCTCATTGTCTTTGAGAAAAATGCAAATTGCTGGGGAGGAATTTTTTTGCAGATAAAACATTTTCCATTGTGTTGGGAGCAATTAGTGAAATCCCTTTTTTGATGGATTGATTAGGGAGGAAGGATGGAGAAAAACAAATAGATAGAAATATTTTCTAAAAATAACAATACTGAGCTGACTACTTTTAAAAGTATTTTCAGAATGATGATTTAATTTCTTCAATGGGGAGGGAGGTATCTAGGATAAGCATGATGTGGGGAGGTGGGTTTTAGTACGTAGTTGTTATTTTCCTGATGATGACGGATGACGATGCGGTGGGAAGAAAAAGTGTGGCAATTTTTTTCCTTCTATACATAACTTGTCAAATGGTTTTTTTCCCATATTGAGGAAAAACATCGCAAGACCCAAGACAAAACATGCCATTTGAGTGTGGCTTCGCTTGTCTCTCGGCTGAAGAGATAACTTTTGATGTGATATGATATGAAAAAAGTAATTAACCTGTAACATTAAGACATTAATGACTGACGATGTTGATATTCCGCTGCTTCTTCAATTCTAAATAAGTTGATTTTGTATAAAAAAAATATAACGCTCCAATCAGTTTTCTCACAAAAAAAGTAAAAACAAGAATAAAACTGACTATTTGCCTTAAAGGGATGATTTGATGAAGTTAAATCTTTAGTAATTAAGTTGATTTCGAAATTAAAGTGGAAGATTAAAAAAACTGTTCAACATCGAAGGTTTTTTAATGTGATGTGGATGAAAATGAAACTGAGTGAGCCATTAAAAAAAGTAAGTTTAATTATTTCCCTTGCAGGCATTTTCAAGAGATAAATGCAAAAAATATTTTTGACACTTTTTTTACCGTAATTAGGTAAAATATGTGCAGTAACTCATATTTGATTAATTAATTAGCAGCAGGCGCATTACATTACAGGTAATGAAGGAACTGTAATAGCCAGTGGAGGAGGCAATAAATGACTGCATCCATATGCTCCTTGTCTCTGACATAAGTTATGTGTGTGCTAAATTGCTAATTATTTATCTTCCCCGCACATACATATTTTTGCATATTATCATGAAGTCGGTATGAGAAGTGTGAAGGATGCGTATTATTCAACTGCGAAGGATGATAAGCTTGACTACGTAATCCATATCAGTTTGAGTAAAAACAAAAAACGCAATTCTAGAATAAGAGCAGAGTTATCTCCTCTAACCTAAAAGGAGCTTTTGATGCTGAAGTAAAAACTTAAATCGGATTACACAATTTTTTCTTGGTTTTTACTGCTTACTTACATACATGACATGAGTTAAAGTCGGCCTTAGTTGTTATCCTTCTGTTTATGCATAAAAGAAAAGTAGTTTGGTCTAAATAAGACCCAATTTTACCGAAGGAGTCCTCAGCCACCATTATGCGACCACCGCTATCACCACCAACAATAACTGAAGTCAGGCCAAAGCTTCCACCGCAAACAATAACAATTCAAATGTAATTTTTCTCCTATCACCATATTTTCAGGTGGTGGTAGTGGTGATGGTGGCGGTTGACGTAGGCCGATTTAAAGACTCTGCCGTACTCTAAAAACCCATTAAAAAGTTTTAAAAACCGAAATAATCCATCATAGTTTTGTTTTAACTTTTCTACTTAAAAATCATCTTCTTCTCGGCTGGCTGAGACTTGTCATGCCACGGTTGATTTTTTCTTCTTCTCCCCATCCTCATCCTCCTCAGACTTTTTTTGTTAGGAATGAGAATATTTTGTGGGCTAAAAAGTATTTTTTTGCTTGAAAATAGAAAAGGCAAAAAAAATGTTTTTGGGTATGGTATAAGCATAACTGAATATTTCATGCTTTGTCTTTTGCAACAAATTCTTTATGATGGCTTTTGTCTTCATATCAGAGTCAGCCAGAACTCAAGAAGACTATCCCAAGAGGCTCAGCAATAATTTCTTTTTGGATATTATTCGATATGGTTGTTCAAGATTAGAAATATATAGGTTTACGTAACTGTGATTGTTGTTGAAGAAAAAAATTGTAGATTTATAGTTTAGCTTTAATTTTAACTAGTATCATTTTAGCATGCCTTGAAGGATCCTGATGATGCTATATGTATGTGGGTCATATATATACTTAAAAGTATGCTTATTTGGAAGAATGTTTTCAGATGATTTCTAGCAGCAGCGGAGGGGATTTTCATCCTATTTAATGAATTTAGAATGATATCCATGAGACAGGCCTCTGTGGTTAAGGCAAGACTTGCCTTCGTAACAGGACACGGTGCTTGCTGAGTCCTGGCTTAATTACAACTGAACTGAACTAAAAAGTCAGCAATGTGCATAGCAAGAAGAAAGAACAATGCAAAGTCAGACATCAAGCTTAATACAAGAAGATAGGCATAGTAAAAGTATAATGGGATCAAATCCGACATATTTTTAATT
This sequence comes from Lepidocyrtus violaceus, assembly GCA_034696905.1. Lineage (NCBI taxonomy): Eukaryota > Metazoa > Arthropoda > Collembola > Entomobryomorpha > Entomobryidae > Lepidocyrtus > Lepidocyrtus violaceus. Next base: position 3,333 of record JAQGAI010002984.1, read on the forward strand.
TGCATCGGACGGATGATCACAATCAGCCATGAGGAGGTTGTAAAAGTAAGCAAATGAGATTTTAATTTTGAAGAGGATTAAAAAAAATGCAGCTTTTTTCATTAAAAAAAATAGGATAATTATAATACCTTCAATTGTTCCAAGACAGTTTGACACTCATGCTGGTGATGTGCGTTGGCATGTGGGGAAGTTGAAGATGATGCTCCCTTCCCTGATGATGATGAGGATGAGGATCCACTTGAGCCAGTTGGTGCAGGTGCTGATGAGGATGACGTCGTCGATGACTGGGACAACACAGCCAAGCTATCATCGATTGACACCACCAATCTCTCGAAACCGTTACCAATCTTGGTCACAAAGGACTCTGTGCTACTGTGCTCAAGCTCCTCAACAAGGGTATCGGCGGATTGCTCGTGATTATCCGAAATTGAAGAAGATGTTGTCGATGAAGTGGATACTGATGAGGAAGAAGATGGGACGATGATGGTACTACTACTGCTGCTACTCCCACTCCCTCCCGTCACAGATGCACCCACAGCCACCGCCAATATATTGGCAAGAAGACAAAGTGTAAACAAAGCGGGGCAACAATGACGCTGATGATGGGGCCTACTACTACGGTAATTGTTAGTCAAGCTCGACATTGTTCCGTTTTTCAGTCTCCTCGTGCCAAACTTCGAATTCGGAGGTGTCGTCTTCGTTAAAAACGACTCTGCTGATGATGATAAGCACATATTTTACTTATGTAGTTTTCTCTTAACTTAATTTTGTCTCTGGTGACAATTCACACCAGCATCACAAGTGAGAGAAAAAACGGAGTTTTTCTGCGTTACGCTTTACGGTACGCTGCCTCTTACAACGCTGCTGCTGCTGCCGTTTTACCAGCGGAGGAGAACAGTTCAGTGTAATACATTTGCCGGCATTATTAGCAGCGTCCTCAGCAGCCTCTTCTTAAGATGATGAATGAATGGGGCAATATCCCTGTTATTACTATTTGTATTGTGTTATTATATCACTTGTTCGTTCGGCGGAGGAAGAAGAAAAAAGATGATGATTCTTTTCTAACAAATTACTCCCTATTGTTATATATCACTCTTGGGAAGGAGTCTTGGCTCCTGATGAGGATGATGATGATGGTACTGATTACGCTGGTTCTCTTGAAAGGGATGCAATTTGCAAAATCCAACCCTTCCTATGATTTTTCGGGTATGGGGATGATGGTGACTCTGAATATTTTTAAATTTCAGATATTTTCTTTTTCAATTGGGGAAGATGAACAATGTCTATAGACGAAATTGTCACTGATTGATGATTATAATGATATATATAACTCAGCTTGTTTTTTTGTCATTATTATATTAGCGCACGTATTGGTATGGCTTGGCATACATATTTTGTGTGTAACAACTAAAGTAAAAAATGTTGCTTTTTCTCCTAACGACAAGTTCACGCACAGAAAATAAAACTGTTCACCTGTTTTTTTTTGTTAATTCTAAAACAGAACCGAAATGATTTTTGACAAAAGAATTTTATTCCACTTTTTTAAACCACAAAAAAACTCAAAAAAAAAATTATTAATCCTCTGTTCTTTTTTCCTCGTTTTCTGGGAAAAATATGGGATAAGCAAAGCACTTGTGAACCACCGACCGACTTAGCTATTTTCGGAAAAATGAATGAAAAGTCTGAAACTTGGTTGGAGAGAGGGATGAATGCAGAATGAAATGTTCAAGGGTTTAATGGTGTGTGCACATGTTCATATTATTTTTTCCTCTCTCTCCTCGAAAAAAAAAAATCTTCCCGGATATTGGTCGTTTGTAAGAAAGAACAAATGTTCAGCTTGTACCTTACTGCCTTTTCACATGGCTTGGAGCTTTTTATGACATATGGACAGGCATGTGAGGAAGGATAGGGGGAAAAGGGAGCACTTGTTCTTCTAGAAATCTGAGAAGTGCAAGTCAAGTCCCACTGAAGGTCTCCGAAGGGAGTCTTGTAAGCAACTGTTTTTAACCGACGAGACTTCCCGAAAAAAAAAAGCTTTTTGGAATTGTTTTAATTCTTTCAAAGCACTTCGTATTTCTTCCTACTAGGCTTGTACTTTATTTCAACAAGGTTTGGATTTCTTGTTAGGAAAATATGGTGGGGTGCACATGTCACCACCGAAAAACAAGACAAGACACTGCCACTTTACGAAAGGAGACGGTTGCGTTTTTTTTCTTCCCCTTTTTTCCACTTAATTTCTTCCTTTAAAAATAGTTCCTCCCAGCTTTAATTTTTTGTTAAAAACCGAGAAGGCGACAAATATGAGGATTGTTGGCCACATATGGGAAGTTTGTCAACATTTGAATGGAACAAATGGGACGATTCTCTCTTCAGTTCAGATGTCCAACCGGAAGAGGTAAAATTGAGACGCTCCGGTTCTAGACTAATCACTCAGTTTAATTAACTTTTTTTCCCCGAGAGGAAGAACCGATCCGATTTCTTCGTGTTGTAAAAACTTGTAAGTACACATGTAAAAATAATTAAACTCATTCAACAGAGTAGAAAAAAAATTACTGGCTGGTTTAGTCAAATGAATTATGTATTCCGTATGCAATCCACACTCAAACTACTCTATATTCATATGAGAGCTGTGTGAAGTGAATGAAGAAGAACTCAACAAAGTTCAAATCAACAATGCAATGCTCAGGCTCACGACTAACATAGATCCTGCGTACGAACCGGACTGTTGCTCAAACACAACTGAACTCACTCCATCGTCGGCAGACTCGATAAGACATGATGATGATGAGCATGAGCATAGAAGCAGGATCAGGAGCAAGAAGGCTGCTTGAAATCCTCCTGACAAAAAAACAACCCAAACTTTTAAACGAGAGCTTAGAATATGAAATGGGCTGAAGAATAGTAAATGGAGATGATAGGGCCATATAAGAAGCTCATCATCATCATCTTCATACCTGTATTCAATACGATGAGGCTACCTTAAATCCCTCACAACAATGGGATGCAACAATGTATAATAAAAATCTACCGTGTGCGTTTTCGACATGGGTTATGTGATGCTGCTGCTATGCTAGTTCCAAAATGTTAAGTTGGAGAAATGAAATGGTTTGCTCCACAAATCTACGCATATCACTTTTTTTTTAAAGTTGGATGCTCGCTCAGGTAAGTAAGTAAAAGGCTGAAATGTATGTTACCGTTGACTTTGCAGAGAAAGTTGGCGTATCATTTTCCTGGCATGACCAAGGTATTAATATTTCCATTGGAAAAAATCACTTTACAACTTTGCATTTTACTCTACTTACTCTGCATGTTCCCTAATCTGCATAATAAAAGCGGACGTAATGAATTGAGAATTAAAAGTCCTTTTCATTTAAAAAAAGGATTAAGATTTGAATATCTTTTTCTTCCAAAGCATTGCTTAACTGTGTCCCTATTACACTACAAAAAGGTATCCCATCTAACTTCTCTTGCGGGAATACGTAAGGGAGGAAGCGGGAGGGAAGAAGGGTGACTTAATTTTTTTAAACCCTTTCTTTGCGTATTTGGCGATGCGCTGTTCTGCTGATGCTGGCAATTGATGGGCAATGTGAGTTCACTGAAATGATTCCGTCCGATCCTGCTCAACTTGACGACGACGATGATGATGATTGTGACGGTTAGTGAAATGAAATGATGATTAGCATGATAATACCTATGATTTTCTCATATGACTCTAGTTGTTTTACCTGCCCATATAATGATAAAAAACAACTCTATTTTTTTCCTCCCAAGAGAACTAAAAAAGCTAACTGAAACCAAAACAAAAAGTTTAAAAGTACCTATGCCAGATTCAGATTATATTTTTTCCTCCTTTTTACTTTTAAAAGGTGGAGAAATATCAGTACAAGAAGTTGACGGAATATGACTTTTTTACCTTTAAAAAACATTTGTAAAAAGTTTATTTGATATGACGATGATGATGATTTCGATGATATGATATGATATGATATGATGGTGGCATTTTTTGGTGGGAAAATCACTCCTCCTCTTGTATGTGTACATATACATACCTCGGCTAGGCTAACAACGAAGCTTCAACTTGAAACCGCAAGAAGGAACAGTTTTGAACAGTAATAATAAGTAATTGAGTGAGGTAACATCATCAAAATCCATTATTATTATTACTCCGCTTCTTCTTCTCCTTCTCTCATATTATTATTGTGTTATATGATAAGCCCTTATTATTACGCAAGATTACTCCTTCGACGCTCAGAAGTCAGTTGGGTTTGATTTGTTTTTTTCAGCGACAGTCATACTGCTCGCTCCTATCATATCATATCACAAAAATATCTTCCTTCTCATCGTCAGTATCGTCTCCTCCTTTTTCTTGCATCATTTTTTTCCCCTCATTGCCATAATCTATATCTTATTTCCCTGAGCTTATCTGTCAGAAACGAAGCCACCACCACCAACAGCAGCAGCACCCAGCAGCACCTCCTCCTCCTCCACATCCACCTTTTCCACAATTATTTTAAAAGCAACCGTTCGATCACCGTCTGTCCGTCTGAAATAATAAAATCAACTCAATCTCAACTATCATCAAATCATCCTCATTTTTTTGTATGTATGCTGGCTGGCCTTATCCTTTCCTAGAAAGAAAAATTACGAGTAAAACTGCTCATATCATTTAATATTTCATTCTTTGAAAAAACCAGACCAAAATCCATTGGCTAACTAAATACATACATCATTTATTGCCATCATTCCCCATCTCCCTTTAAAGATAAGTAAAGAAAGAGAGAAAAAAATCAGAAACAAGAACAATTCTTCTTCTCCTTCCTTCTCCTCTCCTCCGTTCGATCCACCAGAAAAATTTATCATTTGAATGATGATTACCGTCATTGAATATCCAATTCTCAATAGTCTCAGTTTTTTCCTTCTCCCTGCTAAACGCAATTTGAAGAGGAGAAGGAGAACAGCAAACAACTTTTTTCTTCTTTCTTCTATAATGCCAGATCATTAGCAATCGATTGTCCATCCAAAAGAGCCCATTCACTTTAAACTTGATAGACATTTTTACAAACTTAAAATTGTATTATTTTTATTATTATTATTTGCCATCGCATACCAAATATCTGGGCTTAGGAGGAGAAGAAGGGAAAAAAACTAGATCTGTGTCTTGTCTTCCATCAATAAAGAGAAGGAAAAATTACATAAAGATGATGATAAGAAGATGATTATAAAAGACGATTGCTATGGCTTGGCATTGTTTAGTCCCCACATTACTCATGAATGATCAGGATCATCATCAGAAAGAAAGGAAGGGAAAAAACTAGTTGGATTGGACTCCTTTGACAGAAGCTGCTGGTTCAAGTCAGTCAGTGGAGTGGAATGGAGGAAATGCCTTGGTGTGTTTAAATGAGTTTATGACTTCTCCTCGAGTGCGTAGGTATGTAAAATTGCGTATGCGTTTATTATGCGTGTGTGTTTGTACTCTGCACTCTGATTCTGTCTTGTCTTGTCTGATCTTCTTCTTTTTTTCTTTCCCTTCTTCTTTTTTTATTGAGTAATATAATAAGCATATTATTGAGCCTTTAGCTGACCCGTTGCATGCGTATGGCTTGGCTTAGGTAACCTGAAAAAGAAACAAGTGTAAAGTGCTTTATCAATTTATTTTTCTCCTGAAGTTTTTTTCCTTCTTCCTCCTGAAAAAAAAATATATTGCATCTGATATATTGCCTTTGTGAAACGGTTACGTCAGATTGAGATCGGATACGAAGACATATTATTGCTCAGGGGTTGATTCAGCTTTGCGTGGAGTGTGTGGATGTGGATGTGTTTTTTTTTGTTAAAAAAATGTGGAAACTAGGAAGACTTCTTTTTATATATGACCAGCACTTTATAAAGAATCGTTCATCATGTCACTCTGGATTTTTATTTTCTTGCTGGCGCTTCTGATACTTTTTGATCCAGATTGCGTGATCAACTTGGCTTGGATAGTATTTTATTTCAAAATATGGAATTATTTTACCTTCTGGTCAAGTCCCACTCAAACAATTGATGAGAGCTGAGAAGAGTGGGGCTGTGGTGGGGCAGTGTAGTGTAGCTTGCCGTTTTTGCTGCTGCTGGTCGAGTCTCCTCTCTGGTCAGCATCCTACTCCTCCTCAGAAAATGTGCTTTCCGAATGCAGCATAAAAACTGCAGGCGCTTCAAGGGATATTTCCTTTATAATATTCAAGAAAAAACGACACGAAGATATTAAACATGATTAGAAGTTATTGCTCAGAGCAAAAAAGCAAAATTCACTCCAAATGCATAAGCAAAAGCCAAGAAAAAAGAAAGGTAGGCATATGACATGCCGATATATGGGTATAAAAAATGAATATGAATTCAAAATTTCAAGGGGAAGAAAAAATCAAGTCAGGTCAAATTCAAGTCAAGTAAAAAATTCTACACCAGCCCATTGCGAGTTGTGTGCGTAGGTACTTTTATACGCAACCGTTAAATATGTATATTAGCATACACATTTTCATATGACGCAACTATCGCATCCTGATTGTGATTATTGGATTATTGCACCTCACATTTGAAAGATGATTTTTACCTGGAGCAATGATTTTTACAAGAAAAATTATTCTGTTTGGCTTTTTTTTCAATATGAACATGTTAAAAAAAGAAGGCTTACAGAATTTGAATGACCCAATACCCATTCCTCAACGTTAGGATTACAATATTATTAGGTAAGTATGTATGTCAAGTTATATGACTACATGTAGGCATCTGCCTTGAAGCAAGGATTTATACTTATTTTTTTTTCAAAATACATAATCTTCAAGTCATGTCGTATGGATGGATGGGGGGGAAAATTATGTGTACATAATTTTAATTCGGCTAATAATCACACTACTTAAATGCTTTACTCAATCACTTTCATAATATGCTGATGCTAGGGTTGGTTTGATTTTTTTCTGAGAGTGATTCACCTCCTAGCATAAATAAGTCGATTTGTTTCTTGCCGAACCGGGATTATATTATTTAGCAGGCCCATTAGCACTTTTTTCTGCGTAATAATAATAATATTACCGAGTACATAATAATCATAGCTTGGTAATCATAATGAACGTATTAAATAGTAATATATTTATAGAGAAATGGCTGGGGTAGCTCTTGATGATGATGGCATGTGTATAATCCAAGCCAAGAGAGAAGGATTCATATTTCATATTCATGTGCTTTATACGCTTAATTTATATTTTTCAATTGGGGGAAGGAAAGGCACATGAGTTTGGAGGTTGTGGAGGAGGGGTAGAGAGAGAAAAATTTTACAAGTGTTTTCCTCTTCTAATCGTCTTAATTGAATTTACACGAAGCTGAAATCAGGCCCCAACTCGAAACTCAACTACCAAGCAACCAACCGTCCGTCCACCATCATTATTACCATCAGATCGTCGACAGTCTCCCCTCAACAGACAAAAGTCACAAGTTTTAATGCAATTAACGGCTCTACCCCTCCGTATGAATATGATGGATGCATAATATCATCCCTGCTGCATTCACGTCATTTTCATAAGTCCGTCTTTAGTATTCATTTTGTGCAATGAAATGTACACAAAATTTGAATGAAAATGTGTATTACGATGATGACTGCCTCAAGAAACTCGAAAGAAAAACCAACAAAAGAAAGTGGGGAATAAAAATTATGATTGTATTTTAGTGACTGAGCAAACATGAAGAAAAGCAGCATCTAATTCCCTGAGTAAACAATAAACACACCACACACAAGAGAGAGAAGAAGAAAGATGACTAGGACTAGGAAAAGATGATGATGAATTTATGTGAGATGTTGTGAAGTTGGGTCACTGTTTGTTTTTCTGTTTATTTTTATTTTTTATATTCAAAGGGAGAATGCTGATGGGGCAGATGCCGTAATCAGAAGGTGGTGCCGTTGGAGCTTCTGTGCTGAGCAAAAATCTAAGACCATGCAGTGACCATCGGATCGTCAGGAGGACTCAGGAGTAGGGCACACAACTCACATTCCTCTTCTTCTTATTTTCTTTTCTTCACCACCACAAACCATTCAAATCTGATGATGAG
>JAQGAI010002985.1:0-11404 GCA_034696905.1 Lepidocyrtus violaceus
AGGAGCCTTCCTGTTCCGGAGCAGCGGATACAGGACCGGCACCAGGCCACTGGACACTTAGCAGTGTCCTCATTTGGGAGATCATCATCATCATCACCTTCTCAGCTCGCCCCCGATCCTGTTGAAGCGGCAGCTGCACGACATCGTGGTGGTCACCCATCCATGTTGGTTAGCCCTGTGGAGCAAGACCACGGTCGGTTATTTCAACCGGGCCATGCATCCGGGAGAAATGCGGTGACCTCCACCTTGCCCCCGTTCCTAATCCGGGTGGGGCCCATCACCAGTGACTACGTCTAAAAAAGTAAATTTTTGTAATCAGTAAACCAAATTAGTCATTATTTTTGGACTGATACAAAAAATATTTACATCGTAGCCATGTCGTAGTTTTTAGCATTACATTTGCATAATCGCTGGTATAGTAACGAGATCAACAAACAAAAAGTTCTGAAAAATATCAGATTTTTTTATCTCTAAAATCTAGCCAGACGATGTTATTCTGTAGCGAGTAGTAAAAATTGCATGATATAAAAAAAAGTAGTGAAAGTAGAAAAAAAAAATGGTAGGGATTTTTATCTTCATGTAAAAAATTTCATGAATAAATCCAGTAGTAAAACTGCAAGCAAGAAAAACAATTAGTCACCGGCCTTCAAATCGAATCATATGAGCAAATAATTTATTACTTGGACCATTGGCAACCACATTCTTTCTCTTTCATTTTCTCATTTGGCGAATAAAAAAAAATGCTCTGTTCGTTCGGCTGATGTAAATTTCAATTACAATCGGAAACGCTGCAATTCTCTCCGACAACATCGACTACCGCGAAGGGGAGCTTGATGAGCAGTTTCGAGCCGATTCCAAGTACTTCAGGTGTCGGGGCATTCTGCCACTTGTGTGGTAGTCCTTCTCAAAAAATCCACAAATATCCTGGGAGTCATCCAAGTAGTCCCACTGAGCTGAAGCGCGTCTCGTACGGTCTCAACAATCATGGCTATGGCGGAATGGCGCTCATCCAATTTACGGGAGTGCTGCTCGGCATCACTCCAAACTGCTTCGCTCCGGATCTTCACAACTCGTTGGAATCATACACGAAGGTTCTGGAGGGGACAGTCTTCTTCGACGAGTTCTCCCTCTCGACCCTCCAAAGACCTCTGAAGGTGACCCTGGTGAAGGAAGCGGATGTGGCTCTGGAGGAGCGGAACAGGCTTGGATTTGCGACCTCTTTTTGTGGCAGATTTGATTTGATTTTGAGTCATCATCACCAATCTCCATTAATATGAAATACATGTACAACAGGAGTGGGGAGGAGTTTATTACTACTTTTAGTCATGTCAAAACTTTTTTTTAATACCTATCTGTCAAAATTAATTCCTATTTTTTTACTGTAAAAATCTTTTTTTATCAGATTGCCCCATAGATCGTATTGCCTCTATCATTTATGTAAATCCTGCATTGCAAAAGAACTGGTCAACACTGGCAGTGGAGCTGGGCGTTCCGGAGAACCAAATCCGGAAATTGAGGCAGGATTTTCTCCTTGACAAAATTAACTATTTTGATGTCGTCATGGAGGTGCTGGAAACGTGGGTGAGTCGGAGTGAAGCTGACGCAGACGCAACTTTAGTTAGGCTCATCTCGGTGGTATGGTGGAGGGAAAGTGCAGAGTGCAAAAATTTATAATAAATCCTCAACTCTCCTCTTTCAGACGCTGCTTTCAGAATTTCGAAATTCTTTGTATTTTTGGAGTTTAATAGAATTGCAGATAGAATTCTGATTGAATGGAAGTTTTCCCAGTTTTCATGATTCCCTTGACAAAAAATCCGGATATGATGAAATTATATATGTACCTAAAGCAGATTTGATTTGATTTTGAGTCGTCATCATCAGCAATCTCCATTAACATGAAAAGCAGCAATAAGGATTTCGCTGAATGATGTTCACGTGAAAACTAGATGACTTTTGTTAAACCCCATTCATGTTTTATCGAATCAGTTGACGTTTGACCTGTAACGAGAGAAGCTATCGTGGAAGTTCAATGCTGTGCATAAATAAACACTTTTTACAACCAAACCAGAGGGATGATTAAGTGATCTCTGAATGAAGTGCTTTGCTCTTGATAGTCCTGCGGCGTGACTGCAAAAATTATCGTATGCAGAAAAGTATACAAAAATAAAAGTTAGTGGCAGCCGAATTTTATTAGCACAATTTAATTTAATTATGTTTAGTTTGCTGTATAGCTAAGTTGATTAAATTTTTGTTATAACGTTGATATTATTGATTATTAAATATCTCATTACAAACTACACTACATAACATAATCTTTCAATAAAAAAAAAACGGCAATCAAAAGAAAACAGCCTGTTGTAGTAGATGTTCGTAGCAGTTTAAAACAAAGTTACCCACGTTTAGCTTGGTACGCATAAAAGTGGAACAGTTTAATTAAATACGCTGATTTTCCCAGTTTCAATTAGAAATGGAGCGAATAGTCTGATCCGTTTCGAGGAACCGGAGAAAGGCCTTCGTCTCCGAGTTGGCCAGACTACCACACGCATGCTTGTAGCTCGAAATACTTTGCCGTTTATTAATTTGGCGTGGAGGTGCTGGAGTAACAAGGCCAGCGGCAGACGTTCCATCAAAGCCAGATGCTCCCATTTGGCCTCTGTCGTCATTAAATCTCTTTCCGTGGCAGGACCAGTCGTTAATTGGTACAAACAATGCCCACCTAACTGTGTTTTTACACTCCATGCCCATGCTCCGTAACCCACCCGGTCCTCCGACACCGCCCCGTCCGGCTTTTCCGGGTTCTCCAGATGCAGCCACAATTTTGGGGTTGCTCCTCCCATATAAAGGTTGAACTGTCCAGGATTGCCCCCTCGGCCAGGTGTACCTCCAGAACCGCCACTGCCGCCGCTAAACCCCAGGAAACCGTCATGACTGTAATAATCATCGTACTGAGTGTACAGGATCACGGTGACTAGAAACAGATTATTTCTTTTGGAGGTATCGCCCTTGTTCGAATTCCTTTGAGTTCCGCCAGTCGCCCCGGCTCCGCCATCCTGCCCATCACCCCCTCTACCACCATTTAAACTTATCGTCAGCCTTCCGATATCCGTTGTTTGTCGGGCTAAGCCAAAATATGAGCCACCCGGTCTTCCGGCTACTCCAGCCAAGCCATTCGTTCCACCACCACCGGCCGCTGATGGGAAGTACTTCCCGCTGGCTGCCGTAATCGGATTATGTTTGGATCCAGCGGCGCCATTCAAATTAATGTTCCGCCTGCCTACCACAACCCACTTTGGGGAAATCATCCCCAGATTCAGCTTCATTCCAGCAGCCTCCACATTCTTGTCGAGGAACAGCGTATGGGCTGCGTAGACGTCAAGCTGAATCAGAATAGCACCCTCCCACCAACGGTCTCCCCGAAATGAACTCACTCAGCCTGACGTAGTTCCCTGTCACTGTTGCATTCTCCCTGTCGCACTTGATCTCCACGGGCTTCAACGCAAACTCCATGATTCTGTCCAGCACGTCTTCCTGGGCTCTAGCCAACTTGGCCTTGATCAACTGGATTTCACTCCCCACCTGGATCCCACATCCGGGACAGCCCCACCCCAAAAAGTCCAGCCAGTCTACCTTCGTCTTTGGGAAAGCCGGCTTGTTCGACTGCCAAGCATATGTCCCCATTGTGGTCTCCACCTCCAGCCCTTCGCAAAAATTGTACCACTTCAACAGGTCCTCAAATTGTTCCTTCACTTTTTCCACCAGCTCAATCCATTTGTCAAAATTAGAGTTGACGGTTGGAGGGGAGCTCAACTCCCTGAAAAGCTCAATGTACTCCTGTCGCTCTCTTGCAATGGCCTCCACTGTTGGTGGAACAATATATCCCATTCCCTCCAGAGATGATCTCAGCCTCCTCAGAAATAGCTCCGAGCTTCCCATGGCTTCAGAAGAGTTCAGAGCAGTTACCAACCCTTTGATTATCCTTGTTGGATTATTCCGAAGCTCTTTCGTGATTTGGCTCAAGTTGGTTGTCTTCAGATGCTTGTCTTCATACCAATCCTTGAACTCGGTCAGTAAGGAGGAAATGCCCTGTTCCATTTTTACGTCCAAGGATTCCACTTGATTTCTCAAATCCTTTTTTAGTTTCTCATCCTGCCCCTTCAGTGTTGTCCTCAGTTTGAGGATTGGTTCCTTCCAGTCGTTCACGGTCCGGATGACCCCGGGAGGATTTACCTCATCATCATATCTGAAATAAGATTCCTTCAGTTTCATAAACTCTTCAAGGTCAATGGAAATGTTGTATCCAAATCCATTCAAGCTTGCTTTCAAGATGCTTAAAAAATCTGTAGGGTAGGATTTGCTCCCCAAAGTTTTCAAGGACACGACAAGTTTTCCCAGTGCAGTCGCCGAATTTTCAAGCACTTTTGCTTTCTCCAGTTGGACCGCCGATCCGGGCAGATATTGTGCAGTGAACCACTCCTCAAACCCTCCCATGAGGGTTGAGATTTCGTTGGTGATTTCCTTATTTTGGGATGCCACAAATTTCCTGAGTGCCAGTTTGGCTTCCTCTTCCAACTTTGCATATTCAGCGTTGACTGCTTTCACCGGGCTCAGCCAGCTCATCATATTTCGGTGAATCGGTTGAGCGTTGGCTTCATCGAAAAAGTCGAAAATGCTTTGCTGGTATTCCATAAAATGGGTGAAGTTTGGGGATATTTCGTATCCAATCTGATTTAGAGATAAGTCCAGAATTTGCAAAAAGGCTTCCGGGTTGGAACTGTTTCCTAAATTCACCGCGGAAGTATCTATCTCGGTTAGAGTTGCTGTTGCATTCCGAACCATTTTCAGTTTGATGATCAAGTCATTATTCAGGGAAAGCTGTAGGTCAAATCTAGCCTTAAAGTCATCAATCAACGCTGCGGTCTTTGCGCTTACGTTTCCGTTGAGGGCCTCCACGTGTGTGATCAGCTTGAGTTTGGAGTCGGCCTTCAGCGTGTAGCCAAAGTCCTTGGGATTCGCGGGACTGTAGTCCAATCCAGTGGAATAAAATGAGAGGATCCTGTTCCGAGTGTCCGACACAACAGGGGACTCACTCAGAGGCCCACACTTGATTGGGCTTTTGGAGAAGGAAATCCGGCCATACTTGTTACGCCCGTTTTGCTCGAGTAAAGCGCTCACAAATTCAATCTTCCTTCCCACATCATCTTCCGGAATTGGTGATGGCCGGGATGAATTGGATTGGGAATGTAGATCGGTCAAATACATTTGCAGAAATTCTGTGACCCCTTTCATAATGTCAGCGATGTCTTCCTCCGGACCGCGGGTGTCGTCAAAGCCGGGACAGTCGTAGAATATGGTCACGTTCCCATTCTCCTCCCGCTTCCGGATGAGCTCCGGAACGAGCATCTTTGAAATTGTTGATGGGAGCCCGATCCGATTGTCATCGTCCATGATGAGAAGTCTACGACTGTTGGTCCGTACCGCATGAAGCCTTGTCAAGTCCCCGGCGACCATTTGTGTAAATGTTGTTTTCCCGCAGCCAGTGTTCCCCACGATGAGGATGACATCTTTGACGGAATCGTCATGGACCATGTAGTCGGAGCCTTGGCTAAGCAAATTCAAAAGATTAATTTGAATTCGTGGGCCGGATGATGGTGGCTTGGCGTCCGTTTGGCAAAGTCGCGTGCAATTTTGTTCGTCTACCTCTTCACTGGAGGAGTCACACTCTTTCTCGTTCTGGCCATGGCTTCCCCTTTTTACCCTGTTGAAAAATAATGGACTGGAAGGCTGAATTAGCTGCATAACCTCATGCTTCAAACGTACTCCTTCCACGACATGCCCATTCCCCGTAACCTGAGTAAATGATATAAACTTTAAAAATAATGCCCCTTTAACCATTATAATTAGACTTTGGCAACTAATAATAGATTAATCTCACATTACCCCAGTAAAAGTCCCCGGAGGAATAATGGCGAGAAAAGCAAGTAAAAGGATTTTGGACAACGAGGAGCCCCTGTCTGCCTTCCTGTTCCTCTCCATGATTCAGTGTATTCGTAGCAGCCAATGATAAACTAGTTGAACTATTATGTTTAAAAATATTTATCTTCGCAAAAAAAAAGCTACCGACAGAGTCTCCAATTTCATTTCAAAATATGACTGTGGATATCACAAAAGAACGTTCTCCCTTTTATATGCACACAACAGAGGAGTAATTAAATACATTCAGCAGAGGCGGACCGGACCGATATGATATGATAAAAAAAAAGGATGTTTCATTGAAACATTTTCCACTTTCACTGTAGATCTATTATCTTGCATGGAGTGATCGACATCGATCCGCACAAGTCTATCAAAATATGTCACGAACTTTTTACTTCGTAACCAATTTTTATAAATAATATTTTGGATGGATTACGGAAACTCAAATGGATTTATCCCAATCAGGACAGGAAGGATTGCATTTTCTTTTTCAATCAAAACGTTTGAATTTCTATGAAATTGATGGTTATATTCATATGACTTGACAGGAGGAGAAGGATTTACAAAATGGTTTTCCAAGTAACTGCTTATCAATAAATTATTTATAGCATTTGACCGAGGAGGGTGAACCAAGCAAGGAAAAAACATATCCTTGTGTAATGTCATAGGTTATCTTGGAATTAGGTATTAGGTATGTTTGTTTGCCATGAATACAGTCATGATGTCTGAACGCACTCTTCTTTTGCATCCAAATTTTTTTTCTCATACCATACCAATTAATTTTACTTTTCATTCCAAGTTCCAAGAACAATAATACATCTTAGGACAAGCCGACAGTCGTCTCCTCGTCCTTATACTTTACGTGGCTTTGAACGACCGGCGTTATGACCTGCCCCTTCCCTCTCTGGCAAAACTTTACTTTCATGCTTTTAATGTTCGCCCAACACTGGCCACCCAGTTTGCGCAATAACTCGACAATTTCCCGTCGAGTCTCCACAAGAATGCTTATCCATCCCACCCCCACCCCAACAACGTAGATCAAGAAGACGACGGAAATGTTGCCATCCAAGTTGGGCGGGACGAGGGGCTGCCTCTCCTCCAGGAACCTCCCTGCCTTGATCTGCATGGTGAAGTTGGCCAGCGTCTTGGCCCACCAATCGAATATCCCGCTGGAGTAGAGCCCGCCCATCCTTTTAATCGCAAACTGATTGACCCACCTCCCAAACAACAGCCCGGTGGAGCGGGTCAGATTCAGGTCATCCCCCAGGAATGCGTTGAGGCTCCTGTTCTTCAGCGCATAGTACAAGTCATGGGCTTCCAGGTCGGGGAGGAGGAACGCTGTTTTGTTGCATTCCATCAGGGCATCCAACTCCGTCATCCCCTTCATGGCGTCGAAGTTGAAGAATTCCGTGATGTCCATCCGGAAGTGTTCCGCCCAACTGGAGTACAACTGGATGAACCCCCAGATCCCCGAATTAAATTCGGGTAGGCCACCCACACTCCCCGTGAACAACTCTATCCAGCGGGGATGCAGCTTGGTCGCATTGAGGATCCTCTGAATCCGCCCAGAAAGCAGGGAAGGGGGGCTCCACCAGTTGTTCCAGTTCATGGAGGAGCTCTCCATGGCCCTCCCATATGCAAAGACCTCACTCGCGAATAACGCTGAAATGAAATGGCTCTCCGTCGCATTTCTCGGGATGATAACGTTGACGAAAGACTTGAGCTGCGGGGTGGTATACCGGAAGTCCCCGTAGCCCACGTATGTCCCCCTCGTGAAGATGTCAAAGTCGAAGTCCACCAAAGTCTGGAACTTGTCATAAGGGATGGGGGCGCGGGGGAGGGTGATCTGGGTCACGTTCTCGTTCTTGAAGGCGTTGCACAAAATGATGGCCATGAGGAGGGAGGCGATGTGGACGAGCCGGATGGGGGTGTGCTCCGAAACCCGGTGGACTGCGATGGGGTCCCCCTGCTCCAGGAACATTTTGATGTAGGAGGTCAGGTCGGTCATCAGGTGCTTGAATGAAGTGGATAAGAAGAACTTCCACCAGCTAGTGGTGGTCCTTTCCGGATGATGCCCCGCCTGAGGATGGCTGAGGAAGAAGCAGGCCTCGGTAATCATGTTGGAGACCAGGGGCCCCAGACAAATGATCAGGCAGATTCCAATCCATACGGCGATTTGGAATACCAGCGCAAAGTTCTTCAGCGCCTGGAGGAGTCCCACCACTTTGGAGGATTTCTCGCAGCTCACGAATTTCAATCTCTGGGGATGGAACTGGAACTGGGCTGGGCCGGACTTCCCCTCCGGATAGATCATTGCCAGGGACATTTGGTCCAGCCGGTGGCGCAGACGAGGGCATCCTTCCCCCAACCAGAGATGCCCGGGATTGAGCTGTAGCTCGATGACATCTTCGATGATGTAGAAGCTCAGGTTTCGCATGGCGTACTTGATCAGCTTGAGGGAGGAGTAGCGGCGGAACTCGTTGAGGATGAAGTGGTCCACGAGCTGGCCCCCTTCCCGGTAGCTCAGGAACTTGGCGTATTCGGAGACCTCCAGTGCTTCCTTCCGGACGACCTTCGCCGGTTCATAGAAGTCCATGTTGATCCAAGCGATCCAAGTCATTTTACCGAGATTTTCCAGATTTGAAGAGTCGATCCATCGTCGGAGGATTTGGGAGTTGAGAGGGGCTCCAAGGCGGTGGAGAGACAGGACACTGCATGACCGGCCGCAGTAACGGCAGAGCCAATTGACTTGGGATGGGGCAGACTCTTGAATCAACAGCATTTCCCGGTTGGTGGGAACGTACTTGGAGTTGAACTGGAAAAATGAGCCTCGGGTTTCCAGCAGGGTGTTGGCCCATGGGAGGATGGACCTTGTCATGAGTTGTTGATGGATTTTTTCTTTGACTATGAAGATGTCGTACTGCGGCCTGTTGACGAAGAGGACTTCAATCTTCGAGCTGAGGCCAGGCTCCATCGGATAAGTCATCGGGTTCTCGGCGGTGTCGAGGTCGTGGTGCCAGAAGTACTTGTAGCTCCCTGGGAGGAGGAGGTAGCGTGGATTGCGTTGGGAGGAGAAGGATCCTCCTTCATCCCATTCAAAGAACAGTGGATTCTCGGCTGGCTTTGGAGGGAATAGGTAGAGATGGGCCTCACACCTCCACTGCTTGGACCTCCATGAGTTGTCCATGTAGGGGATGTCGTTGCAGTGGGAGTCCAGATTGTAGTGGGGGCAATATTCGTGGACGGTTGAATGGTTGTGGAGGGATAGCCGGGTGATGGCTTCGAAGGGGACCAGCTGCCTTTGCATTGTGAGGAATGGCTTGGGATTCCGGTGGACTTTGGACTGGAGCATGTACCAGGATTCCAGGACGTCGTATCTTGAGAGGACGATGGGTGTTGGAGGGTTGGTGATATCCACTCCATCGAAATTTATGAGGTGGAGCAAGCAATCCTGGAACAGGCTGGTGTACTGGGGCAAGTTGATACGATTCAATTGAAATTGGCCATCTTCGGAGATTGTCTTCCGGTGATAGTTGGAGTAGTACTGGGCCATCCCTTGGATCACGTAGTCCTCCGTATTCCTGATTGAGTTCATGTACGGGAAGTACTTTGGGGAGTGATATTGAAAGGCGGCGGAGTTGGTGGCGCAGAAAGCCCAGAGCCAAAGATAAAGGGACATTATCATGTTGTCTCAAGTTTTAGGTAAGTACCTACGTATTGCCTTTTTATTAAATTGTGAAGATGTGTGAAGTAAGTCAATTACTTTTCCACATGTGTAGTTAAATAATTTATATAATTTATAGATACTTAATAATTTATTTTAAGGCATACAACGTGGATCCGTAGAAGACTGAAATGAGAGGGGTCTGTGAAAAAAACGGAATGGAGGGTGAAAGCGTAGAAAGTTCTAAACTGGAGTGGAAACCCACATTAAATTTTGTAAGCCGTTTGTAAGCTTGGAGGTTCCAAGGCCAAGGACAACTTCTTAGACCAAGTGGACATATTCTATTTTTCGTCCACGTTGAAATATGTGTCGTGTTGGTGGTTTGAGATTGACATAAATTTGCTAGCCTGCCTGTTACATAATGTGTTAGGTTTTACGTTACCTACGTAAGTTGTTTTTGATTTTCAAGAGTTATGTATGTGCTAATTGCTTAAAAATAGATGCTCACAGAGAGTTCGGGTAGTTTGTAGTTCCAAATTTTACCTAGTCTGATGTATATGTCTACCTATTTCTATTTTACTTCTGTGTAAAGTATATAGCGAAAATGAGTGATTATAAAATGTAGGACCACTTTTGAGTGCTACAGCTACCTAGACTGATTACAATATTAACATTAGATGGTTGTTTTACTATTTCAGCAATCAGTTAAAAGTGCTATAGCTATGTAAGCCATGACACATGTTAATGACAAGAGGAAGGTTTTATGTTTCACCGGACTGTTCCTGGGCCAAAATTACAACCCGGCTAGTAAGTAATTTCCAACATTTATTGATCCGGACTCACCGATAAAATTCCGCTAAAAAAATCAAAGATTCCAGATTATGGATAAGCTTATCCCATATTGCTTAGCTCTTAAACTAGTTGTTTTTTAAATACATCTCCCATGCCATAATATCGGAACACTGAAATAATTGGTAATCATATTTGTTTAAATTTTAAGCGCAAACTCCAGTCATGTACGGTGTGACGGTTGGGAAGTTTTACGCCACCGTCCTCCTCCACCAGACAGAGTTCCGTAAGTTGCGGAGTCGGGAGGAAAGGAAAAGAGTGGCTGAGAATAAGCAGCAAGGAGGATGCCGGGAGGGGCTGGAGGTCATCCGAAGGGGAGAAATATCTCAAGGCCTAATCATCTAATCAAGCACCCACCCATTTTTTTAAAATATGGTGCAATTTGTTTATGATTTGACTGACTGGCTCTGGTCCTCCAAGAAAGGGAATCTATGGTAAAACTCAGCGCCATTCCAGTTCTTCCAAATCTGCGATTCTGCCAGTAACATCTCTGCTGGGGTAAAATGCGACAATAGAAAGTATAAACCACAGATCCTTCAAACAAAATTACTAGACCTTTCATCCTTTTTTACAACTCGGAGCATTAGCATTGTTCGTAATTATAAGGAATTGAGTTTTTATTTTCATTAATTTGTTTCTAGTTTAAAGTAATACATACTTTTAAAAGTGCTTAGCTTAAATATTCCAACACAAACTGATGCATAAATGTATTATCAAAAATAACAATAAATAGTGTCCAACAATCGTAAATATGCCAAGTTATTTGGCATTGGGAATGGGAACAATGACATTTAAGATAGTGAAGATACCTTCAGCCTCAGATGAAGGAGTTAAAATAGACGAATAAAGCATAATGTTAGTATATGGGAACTCGTTGTGATTGCATTTTTGAATACAAATTGTTGACGAGGAACGATT